>BLKR01005379.1:0-82110 GCA_011170035.1 Teleogryllus occipitalis
TGGTGGCTTGGCGGCGTTCGAGCGGAAAGGACTGCTTTCGTCGCAACACAGCACTCGAGACGAAGCGGCAACGCGGGGCGTGCGGCAGAAAATCCCCAAGGTTACCTACAGGCGAGCGACGCAGAGCTGGTGAGGTAAAGGCAGTGTTAAAAGTGGGTGAAACGTCTAAAATAGGAGGGAGAAGTATTTCGAACTGTGTGAGGGGCAGTTTCCAGGCCATTTACCGCACGTGTCAGTAGATTCATTTAAAGAAGTCTACCTTGTACAATTTTACGTAAATGATTCAGAAATTTTATATGTTGTACATTTAATATTATCCAGAAAGATCACTTTGTTGTATTATGTTTCAAGTAATTGCTTTTGTGACATGTAAAAGGGTTTGAATTAAGTAACGTGAATGCCACGTATATTTTTTTGTGTTCAGTATTATAGTGAGTGCGAAGCCCAAGGCTAGCACCAGTGAAAGGGTTTATTTGAAACAAGTATCAAATTCATTTGAAAAGAAGCCGTGCACGAAAAACTAGAAGCCAAAAGAGTAAATAATTTAGTAGGGGAAATACTCAGAAAGGAGTAATTAAATCCTAAATTGTAGTTGATGAAAGTGTGTTCAGGCAGTCGAGGTGACGCGTATATGTTTTGTTTTTTTGTCTTGTTTCATTTTTTCAGTGACCAGCTACTTAAAGTGCAATAACCTATTGTGAAATTGCGTCACTGTAAATTTTCTCATTGAATATACGTTCATATTATTATTATTTTATTTGATTCATTGTGTTAAGGGTTCAGACCTTTCTCATACCCGAAAGATCCTGCTTCCTGAGAATTGTAAGCTCGCTTCACGAGCATTCATGCTATCACGACCCACCACGTGTGGTAAAGAAGGTAAAGTAGGTAGGTGGATGTGTTACAATATATATATATATATATTGTAATGGGACAGTCGCCCACGTATGGCATCGCAAACCATAAATATAAATTGTATTCAAACGCATATTGAAATGCGTAGGGAAGGCGCTTGTCGAAGGGCAGCGGGAAAGGAGACATATTCCCGTTACCTGCGCGCCGCCGATGCGGGCGAGCAGGGTAGCCTTTGTTAACTAGCCCACCCGGGGGCACGCCCGTGACGTCATTGGGATTTCCGGCCGCCGCCGACCAGCGCCGGTGATTTCGGCGAAATTCTGACGTGGAACAAATTCCCTTGAAGACGCTACTTCATAGCGTCAACCGCCACACCGATACAGCCGCGATTGGCCACCCGGGTTGCGTGATGCCGCAGGTCAATAGGCGTGAACATTGCGTGGGCGCGATCACGTGACCCTACGGAGCCGCCGAGCTGCGAAGAAAGAGAACTGGGCTTCTTCTGATTCGAACTGCGGAGGAGAGCGGACGCCTGGCTGAGGGGAACAGCGGGCGAGGGCGTAGGTGTTCTCCCGGAAGACGCGAGTCTTAGCTTTTTTTGGCTTCGGTCACGTACGTGCGAGTACACGCATAGTAGAACGGCCTCGGGTGTGTAAGTTCGGCTCCGCCGGCCCGAGCTTCGTTAATTACGATCGGCAATAGGAAGTAGGGACCGCCGATATTTACGCGCCGTTGACCGCCAGAGGCCAGGGCGCGACGAGGCGGTCACGCCACACATCGCGAGCGGCCCCGCCTGTTGTGATCAGCTCCGGAGGTAGGCGAACCCGAGGGCAAGAGCCGCCGTTCCTGGCCCAGAGGCGCGCCTGGACACTTTTCTTAGCCGCGGGCGCCGACCACGCCGCCACCGCCGCAGCCATCGACCCCGGGCGCCGCCTTTCACGCGGTCGGCTACTGAGTGGCCATCGGCTGATCCAGGCTATTCATCGCTGCTGGGTCGGGCAAACGCCCGGGCCATCGCCACGGCTGCGCTAGTCTACCTGGGAAGGATACGAGCGAGTAACCGCTCGTGACCCCCACCAGCGCCGGCGCGACGAACTCCGTGCCCTGCGCGGGCAGCTGCTGTGACGGGAGATGGGCGAACGACCCGTCGAAACGCCAATGGCGGCGGCAATGGTGTAACGGTTAGCGTATCGGACTGTTATACCCAAGTTTGCGGGTTCGAACCCAATCGAAGCCGTGGATTTTTAAGGGCGAAAAAATCCTTCGTACGCCTTCCTTCGGAGGGGAAGTAAAGTTGGCTGTCCCATGTCAGTAGATTTACTGCATGTAAATATCCTCAAGCCTAAATGATGCCTCTGAGCTAAATTCAAATCGCCTGTTTCGTCGCCCAAGTAATACCTTCTTTCTCCCATGGTTGCAGAAAGGAGCGTAGCGGAATTTGCGAGGTCAGGTGTTAGAGCAGGCCTCATGGCCTAAGTCTCGCCACGTAAAATAAGGCACATTCAATTCAATTCAACCATGTAAAATAGTTGTAAGTAAGTCTGTAAGTTTAGTCTGTAAGTTTTTTTTGTATACGGCTTCACCGTGATTTTGCCTAAATATCTCTTGTGAATGAAATTTAAGCTAAATGAGGAAAATCTTTCATTCCAAGTCGCAAGCCAATGCCCACGCCACGCATGTTCCCGCTAGAAATTTCACCGTTTTCAGTGGGGGTAGCCGGGCAAAGCTTTAACCTGCAGCTGGCGGCGGGAAAAAGGTAAGTCGAGGTCAAGCCTGGGAGCACCTCCACTTGGGGCTGTTACGAAAGTGGGGGTGTTACAATATATATATATATATATATATATATATATATATATATATATATATATATATATATATCTTACTTTAGGCAACTACTTTTGAGTAGATATTCGGCAGGTCATGTTCTGAAACGGTCTAGCCGTTTTCATGTACGTGTATAACGTCCGTGCATGTGGATGGCCGAACAGTCACGGGCAACTGTGTTATATGCAATTTCAACCAGCAGTGTCGCTCAGAGACTCATTGCCCCTGCCAATTTATCATTTTATTCCAATTTAATAATAATTATATACGGATTTAGTAATTTCACTGCAATTGGCTAACATTTGAGAAAGCTCCAGCATATTGCAGCACTATTAACGACTCAGATTGGAGCCGCTCTATTGTCTGATTTCTTTATTATACGCTTTGTGACGATATCAGGCTTGTTCTTTTGGAATATCTTTGTGGCGATGTCAGACTGGTTCGGAAGTTTCTAGAGTTTTGAGAACACACTAAGGCTTTTGGAAAACCATGCTAGTTTATTCCTCTTATCTTCGGCGCGTTGAAAGGTGTCCGCCTCACCGCACCACACAAAATTTAAAATCGATTTAACATTTTTTCAATTGAATTTATATTAGTTTCTGTCGACTAAAATTGAGGCCGTGCCATGGTGACTTCCAGAGGCGAGCGTGGAAGCCATGGGACCGAAAAGCCGTTCCAGAGAACATTCGAGTTCCCGCGGCAATCGATTCGGCGCCACCTGCGAGGCCGCCGCCCCCACCCCGCCTTCGTCTCCGCCCGAGGACGGTCTCTCGCGGGAAAAGTCTCATTAAGCGGTCGACCGCAGAGCGTTCCAGAAGCGTTTCTCTGGGCGGGGCTTTGAGTAGGCTCCTCTCCTCGCGCGTCCGGACACCCGCGCCGCCCCGCGCCGCGCCGCCTTACGTAACCCCTTTAAAAAGCTCAGCTTCTAGAAGTTTCGTCTCTTCGAGCGCCGTCAATTTAATATTTGTCCGCGGCAATTTAAGGGTCTCTGATCGCCCGCATCGGAAAGTGAGAAATGAGCGAGGTAATTAGCCGAGAGGGTTGGCGCTCGGGCTGGCGGGACGAGAGCTCGGAGCAATCAACGCGCGGAAAAAGACTAAGGTGCCTGAGCCCCCCTCCCCGATCTCCTCCCCCTCCATTTCCTTCACCCACCGCTCACAGAACATTTAATATTCCTGGGCCCGCCGCGTAGGAGACGATAGTACAAGAGCAATGGCAGTTTGCGTTTTCGAACATAGAACATGATAGAACTCGTTCTCTCTTTCATTAGAAGAAAACTGTTTTGACGTGACGTAAGAATGTAAATTGCGGGTTGCACAGAATACACTCAAATACCACGACCATGGAAAACTATAATTATTAATTTTACGTTTGTCACCTAGCAAATTATGTAAGTGAACCGTACAAACTTCGTTAAGGTAATTACATGTAACTTAAAAAACTGATGAAATTGTTACTTTTTTCTACTTCTCCCTTTTACGCTTTCTTTGATATAATTGCACAGAGTAACCAGACGCTAGTTAGTTTCATATCCTGCCATTTCGCAGAAGAATGATCAACGACTCCTTTTATTGTAACAGTGACACGTTTTCTTTTTGCATTTCCTCATTTTGGGAGTTAGAGGCGTGTTTTTCTATTTCGGGAGGGAAGAGAAACGGTTCGAATTATGGAATATTTTTAAAAAATAAAAAAGATGTAGAATCAACATTTGCGAGAGAGAAGGCCAGTCTTTGGTAAAACTACACCTCCCAATTATGTGATTTTAATCTTTATTTTAAATTTCCACTTAAGCATTCATTATCAATAAATTACTCTCTTCTTGGGTCCACGTTGGGAGTCTCAGTACACTTTAAAAATAGCAATATCTGTGATTCACGTCAGCTGCTTAACTCTAAAATGTAAAAAGAATAAGGAATTTTTTGTGCTAAATATTGTCACTAAATTCCATATGACTAAACAGACGTTCATCTACATCTCTTTATTATGCCTTCGATAATCGTCATTGGTTTTACGTAAAAATTATCGACAAATCATTTGCTATACCGCTACATACTTCTGGTGATCGTAATTTGAATCAGCCGCTCGTAAGTTTTTTTTTTCAGATTTCCTCTCTGCAGGAGTCTTGTAGTTTATTTAAATATAGTGGCCTTATCTGCAGCCGATTTGGATTTTGCAGAAGTGGTAACGCGATTTATTAAATTACATGAAGGTAAATTACAACAATCTTTTATCTGAACGATGTTCCCTTTGGGCGTCATAGTTCATTTACGGTGAAAAAAATACATTTCTGAATATTTTTCATAATATACAATCAAACTTTAAAATCGTTTTTATGAAAACTATTATTTTGGACATAACACTATTTACGCAGCAAACACAATTATGAAAAAGCGGACAACTCCAAGCGGAAAAAGCAGCCAAGAGACGAAGACGCAGTAGGCAGTGAGTAGATTGCAAGAGCAGTTTATCGAAGATTGTGGTCACTTGGGGACTTGTTTACTCATGCTATTGTACTCTCAGAATTGTCGTGATGCAGCAATTAAATTTTATTCATCAAATTTCCCAATTTCCAAATACCACAGCATACTATATTTATGGAGCACAGTGCAGTCAGTAGAGTAGGTTACCCCTGTCGAGTTCTGAGCGGAGATATCCCTTTTAAATGTAAAGAGAGAGCTTGAGAGCCCTTTCTAGGCGCAATGAACTCGCCCTTTGTACTTCGGAATGAAGTAAGTTGATGCAGGTCGGTGACTAGGTTACGTAAAACATCAGACGGTGACGATTACTTTGATTCTTTGCATTAATTTCCGTACAATACACTAGTAGCATATTACTTTGAAAGTGCTAAACAGCAGACGGCTTCCTGCCCTTCAGGAAGGTTGATGGTCTTGTTTGACAACAAATGTATACTGGTTTTCTTGACCTCAATTTCATTCAAAGTTCAAAGCTTCACAAATTCATATCAAAGGTTTTTTTAAACTGCCAAGCTTTTGCCCCGGTTTTTGCTTTCCTTAAGGGTTGGTAGAATAGAAAACTATAATACACATTAGTTAAATAGACAATACCTACTGTGACGTAACCAAATATCAGATTCGGAAATAAACACATTTATTTTGTAATAACTTCTCCGCAGTGTGTGTGTTGCAACCGAGTGCGCGTCCCGTATGCCGTGAAAGGGTCATTTAGTTCCGCGCAACTGCAAACGCGACGTATTGGCGTCGCCTCGGACGAGCGAGGGGGCGCAATGTTTGACACACGCGTCTTCGGATCTCCCCAGCGGACCATCGACCACGCTGCTCGGAGGAATTTCAGAAGACCGCCCAGGTTTGTTCATAGGAAGTGTGCGAGAATGAGCGCTTTCGGTTGTCTCTGGAAAATTCCATCAAAATTACTTGAGAAACGCGTAATCTGATTGGTGTAAAATCATGTACGGCGTAGTAACTTTCGCCCAGTAACGTCACGCCTTCTAAAAATTCAGCAGAAAGTTCTAGAACATTAGCAGAAATTGGGGGGGAGGAGTGTGTGGGCGCCGTGAAGGGCGGAGGAGAGGTCAGAAGCGCGGAGGCGCTAGAGTGTGCAGGTCAGAAGCACGGAGGCGCTAGAGTCGTGTAGGGAGAAACGATGAGGTCGCCGGACGGAAGGGCTGCACAGAGTCGTGTGAGGCAGAAGTGTGTAGGCGCTAGGGTAGCGCGATAAAAGCGCAGAGGTGTTATTAACACACCGAGAGTTAGGTAGATGAAAAGGAACTTTATTCAATTTTGTTATTCTTTTTTATCTCTGCTCGTTTACGCCCGCGCCAATTGTCGCAAGTTACGCGACTACGATAGTGAAGTCGGTGATAATTCTCCCGACGAGTATCGTGTTTTATTCTGACGCTCGGACTTATAAACTGTCGTCACCGATGACGTCGTCACCGCTGCCGCAGACGTGGTTTTGCTCTCTTGAATGGGAGCTGGCTACGAGAAGAAACCCTTCTCCGTCACCCAAGAGACGTGCTGTCCAGAAGAAAAGGAGCCCAGCTGTTTTGCTTGTTGGAGGCCGTTCACCCAAGCGAGTTCCTCTGCCGCACATGGTGATTTTAGTTATTTGTCGAGCTCCGACAAACAAAACGAACATTTATCACGCCCTTCAGGCTTACCTGGACTATATTCAATATTCAGATGATGCTGGCCGCGCATTGGCCCTTTTCTTGTAATTTTGTAAGCGCATCTCTGTTTAATTTTTCCTTTATTTGTTCCAAGCAATAATCTTAAGATTTAATTGTATTAGTTTTAAGACTGCATGGTAAAAAGCAAGGGTTTGAAACTGAGCTAAAATAATTATAACAAATTATTTCTATTAATTTTTCTATTTTTTAAATTTCTCATTAAATTTTTTTTCTTTAATTGTTTTTTCAATTGACCTCTATCACGTAGCCACGTCCGTCCACAATCTAAATTTCAGGCTCTACTCGCCTCCTGAGCTAGCCGACAACACGAGCCCAGGTAGGTGTGACCAACCGTCGGAGTTACACTACATACATTATATAAGCGTTACACAATGAGATAATTTCTTATTCATTAACATAGTACACGAGACATAAGGGAAACTTCATAAGCACATTGTAGTAGAAACGAAGTTGGAGAAGACAAGAAGTAAAAATCAAGATACTCTAGAAAATCTGATTTGAAATCTGTGTTTGAAACGAAAAAGTCGTTTGAAACCTGATCTATCTACCGGATGAGGTGGCTCTGTGCATCAACTGATGTAACTACAATGCCTCTGACCGGGAATGCTAGGTTTGAATCCTGAAATCGACAGGATTTTCGACACTACCTTGTCAGCTAGGTCGAATTCAGTCGCTGGCTTGACGACAAGTTTTGCGACCGGCTGCGAAGGAAAGTTCGCGCGCGGTCCGTGGTCCGTTTGTCAGGGTACTCCTCAGCCATTCGCCTAGTGTTCATCCGAGAAATCACGGAAAACTGCCGATCAGAGCAGTCGGTTGGATATCAGGTATCTCAAATAATTTTGGGACCAGCCAAAACCCCAGACGGCCGACAGCCAAACAGAGTAAATAGCTCGGTACGGCCATGAATGAAAATAATTTTGAAACGGATAGCCGACACTCGGCGTGAAATATTACTCTCAGCCGAAGCATTTTCTAAACAAACGCACACCTCAAATGTTCAACAAAAATACACCATATTGAACAAAATACCAAATTCAAAATGACGCAACAAGGCTGATGGTAGCTGAGAAGCTGAAGGGGACAATCCAAGTATGGACTCAACGCATTAGAGGATTTGGATCCTCTAGATTTCCGTGAACAGAATCGATTGTTTGAAACAGACGCGAAGAGATTCTATCGCAATCTGACTCAAAAACCGAATATCAGTGCTGTCCCTCCTGCAAAAGACGGCGACCAAACATTTTGGGCAGGAATCTGTGAAGAAAGCAGATCCTACAACGAGGGCTAGTCTTGACTTCAATCTGAAGCTGATGCTGCCGATGAACGTGCGGGAACAGTGGAGTATGTTCACAAATTCTCGGAAGAGGACGTCTAGCAAACAATCAAGAAATTGGGAAACTGGAATCCCCCAGGACTGATAAAATTCAGAATTATTGGATAAAGAAATTAACAGTATTACATTCTCATCTAGCACATGCTGTTAACAAAATTTTAGAAAGCCCGAAAGAACTCCCGGCATGGCTCACTCGCGGCATCACATATCTTCTACCCAAAATGGGAGGCAGTTCATTGGCGGAGAACTACAGTCCAATCACTTGTTTGACAGCTATGTACAAAGTTATAACTGCAGCCATAGCTAAAAAAATGTACAGACACAGAAGAACAATCTGTTACCAGTTGAACCGAAAGGATGTAAAAGTACCTATGGCTGTAAGAAAATTTTGCTACTAAAAAAAGTAATCTCGAATGATGTAAGGAAACGAAAACCTGATTTAAGCATGAATTAGATTGACTACCAGAAAACCTTTGACAGTGTTCTACCCGATTGGATTATGACGACCCTGGAGATTTATCGATTTCATCCTAGAATTATTGAGTCTCGTAAGGTTAGAATGAAGTCGTGGAGAACCAGATTGCTAGTACAGGATAGGAAAGTATATAGTCAGTAATCAAGATCACCCACTAATGAGACTGGTCAGCAAATCAGACCGAAGAATGGGAAACAGGGGCATTATAAGTATAGCATGAAGCATTGTGAAGAAAACTATGTGAAACGCGCAGAATAACAGACACTGAACTTTTGATGCTATTTAACATGAAATATGAGACACAAAACTGTCCAAGAACTTGTGGAGAGACGACACACTATGGACAATATCTAAAAAAGAGTAAACATGCTGCAAATCAATAAAATCAATCATTTATGTGGCAAAATTTATTTACATTTATTTATTTATTTACATTTTTTCACATTTACGAGAAATTTATGAGCAAAAAGGGAAAAATGAAGCCAGTATCGGAAGCAATGGGAATAGCTGCCCAAGATCATGAGTTGAGAACACATTATAACAACGTCATTCTCAAAATTTCCCAATAAAATTCCATATCTGCCAGAAATATGTAGAAACCATTGATTTTATTGTCTCAGCCTGTCCGATTTTAGATAAGACCGATTACAAAAGACTCGATAGGCTGTGTAGTTACCTCCACTGGTAGATCTCAACTGCCCTCGAAGTTTCAAACACATGTTTCATGTGATACGAATATTCACCAAATCTGGTGACGTCTGTTGGACTGTGTACAATATTGTTGGACTAACAAATTCAAACTGATTCCACGATAGCGGCAAACAAACCTGATATTTTTATCCGAGATTTGGAGAAAATAGTGTCTACTTGTAGCTGTGTCTTGCGATCAAAACATCTTAACCAAGGAGAATATTTTTAGAAAATTAAAAATGATAAGGTTCCTTGTAGAATATACAATATCAATTTATAAAAACACATTTGTTAAAAACGACTCAAATTTTTTTAAACTTTTGTTCACGGATAGAGCAGAAGACGCTTAAAAATGGCGCTGGTCTCATTATCGTTCAATTCTGAATTTTTGAAAATTGCAAAAGATAGAAATAATTCGTGAAAATTGTTGTAGTGTCACTGGTTTGATCTATTGTCTACATTTATTACTAATAGTCGAGATAATAATGCTCACAATAAAATGTTCACAAGATGTTCGAAATGTCGACCTCAAAACCTTCCGTTCGGCTTCACACGATTAACCAAGATCATTGGGATGAATCTGGTCGCGGAAACCTTCGAGACCAAAAGATCATAACGTAGTGCATTAAAGCATCAATGCGTCTCTCGAACATGCGTATGTAGAGAGGAAGAGATATTGATACATTGTCGGTGAGAGATTTTACTTTAGACCATTTAATCTGCAATGCATGCACATATCACGGAGTTTATTCCAGGCTTGTACAAGTAATTTATTTAATTTGCATATTTTCACATTTAATCGTTTATACTAGTGACATGGTGAGATTTGGCTTCGTCGCTTTTCAGTATCCGCAAACATCGTGTCACATTTACGAGAACATCATTACTTATTTATATGTATTATTTTAACTTCCACGTCTTTTCAAAATATCTAAATTAAACATTTACTCTCACGCACTTCTTTATCAAAAACAAGCTTGATTTATAATAATTATCAATTCCAGTAGCTAAATCCAGAACTCCGATTGGCTTAGCGCTCTGTCTGCCTTGGGCAAATTCGTGTTACTTGTGACGTGATAACTTTGATGTGTGCTTGTGAAAAAACTTACTTTTTAAACATGGTATTTATTTGCAACGTTCTAATGCAACTTATTCTGTCGTGCCTCCGCTGTTGTACGAGAAGTGTCCGTGCCTCTTGCTGTTGGATGCACTGTTCACATCATTAATGTTGGTGTTCCGAGTGCTGCCCCTGTGTTCTGTGAATGATCTAACAACTGATGCATCACTGTGGTGCTGGCGCCCCTCCTGTGCAACGGATGTACAGTATGGTGTACTTGTTAGGTAGTTCAATCCAAGCATGCATTTAGCGTGTGCATAAACACAGAAGCATCTATGATTCAGCCTGTGTTAACTGCAGTCTCCTTTAAATCATTTAGCAACATTAATGCCTTCATTTCATACTCAGCTAAGTATTCAGCATTCCTTATCATCAAGAACAGTTGCCATCCTTGCTTGCAAATTAATGCACTACTGTGACCTTTGTAACAATTCATTTGTTTCTAACTATAATTTGTATAAACAAGTTTCATAGTCTATAAATCTTCCTCCACGATAGCTCCCATTAGATTTTCAAAATCATTTTCAGATTATCCAAAGGCACTCCCCTCGGTTTATCATAGAACAGGTGATGGTCCTTCGAACGCTAACTTGAAACCTGAGTTGTCACGGTAAGTAGTGCAGCAAGCAAATCTACCATCCACAATCCACTGCTCCCCGCATCAGCTTGCCCCTCTAGACATGAAGACATATTCAGTATACGTGTCGTGATATGCTAAGGAGACGCCCTGTTTCCACTGTTCTTTATTGCAGCTCTAATACTCCGCACAGAAGTCCGAAGTAAGTCTCGACTGGAGAATCAAACATTGAAGGTGGATTCTTGGTTCTCCCTTATTCTTACGTGAATAACCTCAAATTATACGGAAGGTGTGAAACATATAGAATAGAGGTTAATCGGAGTACGAACGTTTTGTGGTGGCATCTAAATACAATTAAGTGTAGGCAAATTCACCACTCAGTGTCCATTGAGGTACAATCACCAACATCTCCAATTTCGCACTTTCAGACACTCAGATGACAATGTTTTTTCACACCGTGAATCACCTTAGCGTATATCACTTTTCAGCGTTTGCGCATGCGCTATCTCGACGCTTTTCCACTGGATTGAACTTGTATCGAACACTAATCGATGACTAGGACATGCTGTATGGAATTGTTTCCAACTGTGGCGGCTAAGTTTGCTGCTAACTCTATAAATTCTTTTACAGATTAATGCCATCATTATTTTTCATCATGGGAATATAAATATATTCATTAGTTATATTTATTGCATAATTTAACAGTAATATAAGAATATAAATTTATACAGATTAGTGGTTAATGAGCAAATATGGTCGAAAAAACGCGAATTAAGATGTAGAAAAATGATAAATTAGCTTACACTACCGCCATAGTTCGGAATTACTTGCATTCAAAATAAAACATTGTGCAAAGCCTCTTTTTAGAAATCACACGATATTGGTCACGTGGTTGATTCACACTACGCTAAGGAAATGCTTTCTATTAACAGTTAGCTTCATGGAGGAGGCCTAAAGTACTTCGACATTCAGCGGACCGCGAATATTTGTCACAAAGAAATTACGACCTATGTTTCATGGGAATGCAAACGCCGGATGTGGAAACGTCTCAGAATCGTGCGCAATGGTGGAAATCTCAACCGGGAATGAACTCTTGATAAGTACCGGTGGTCAATTGGGTCCGAAACTTCTGAAATAATAGGGAACTGGACCCAAGAAGAGCTGGATAATTTGGATCGCCAAACCAGAAAACTGAAGGCATCTCATTGCGCTCTCCATTCGTGCAGTGATGCTGACAGACGTTATTTCTCCCGCAGTTCTGGAGGCTGCAAAATTCAGAAGATAAAAAATGGTTCAAATGAAGAAGTAAGCACTGGCAGTCCATTGATAATTCAAGGGAGACGTGGCTTGTTGATGGCCATACGGAGGATAACCTTAAGCTGGAAATCGCCTGTTTCACCAGTTGAGAGACAAAAGCCCAGGAACGGCGAAATAAGCTACTATGGCAAGCCCCTCCTCGGACAGTAGGCACGGAACCTTGAAGGGCAGGTGGGTAGCTCTCTACCTCGGGAGTGGCTGCGAGATCGCTCCGTTAAGAAAGATACTCGGGAACAGCCTCTCAGAAATAAGGCCATTTAATTTGAAAGAGATAAAACTGTCGAGGACGGCAACTGCCAACTGTGCATACACGAGGAATAAACAGTAAATAACTCAATCAGTATTTGTGAATGAAAGAACCCTAGAAAAAAGTAATGAAATAACTTAAGATCACTGGTGTTCAAAAAATTTTAGATGATATTTAGGAAGAAAAGATAGATTTAAAAGAAAGAGATCACAGCCACGATTGTAAAAGAAAGTTTTAATGGTCACCTCATTAGCTTAAACTAATGCAAAATCACAAAACATATCATAGATAAATTGCCGAAATAAAGGCCACTACCAAATCGAGTAAGGAAAAGTACACAAAGAAACAGATATTAACCTAAGAGTTATCGGAGATTGATGCGCGTCCCAAGAAGATCGACCAATCTAAGTTATTCCAAGAATAACAAAGAAAAATGTTAAAAAAGTTACTAACTTGCGTTCAGTACGCGGAAGACATAGCGTAGGAGAATAATGTAGAAAATTTGAAAAGATGAAAATGAAGAGAAAGGAAAGGACGACCATTTATCTGGCAATCCACAGAAAGCCAAGTTCGAAAAGAAGTAGTAGAGCAGGGAGAAAAGGAGGAGAAGGCGAGAAGAACGAAGTAAAGAAGGTGAGAAGGAGGGGAATGAGGAGAAGGAGGAGGAGAAAGAGGAGGAGAAAGAGGAGGAGAAGGAGAGAAGGAGACGGAGGAGGAAGTGGAGAAGAAGGAGGAGAAGGTATAGAAGAAGGAGAAAGTAAAAAAGAAGAAGGTAAAGAAGAAGGAGATGGTAAAGAAGGAGAAGGTAAAGAAGAAAGAGAATGGTAAAAAGAAGGAGAATGATGAAAAGAAGGAGAAGGAAGAAGAGGAAAAGAGGAAGAAGGTGGAGGAGAAGGGAGAGGAATAGAAGGACGAGGAGGAAAGAATGAAAGGACATGACATATTCCACATATACATACGATTCATCTGCAACCTAGTCGGTGTAGCTCATTGGATTATCCTGTTGAAGTCGCAGCCGTCGTCACCCGTGTAGGGTCGCGTGGGCGGCGCGGACCGAATGGGGCGGGGCGCGGGGGCGCAGAGTGAAGCAGTGAGAGGAAGCGCACCGCATTCGCTGAAGCCCTACAAGGGCTGCGCCGACTAACTCTCCCGCCCTGCTTGTTATTTCCTCTATAGGCAAACTCCGACGGTGCCGCACTCCGACATCCCCCACAACGCGCCATTCAGTGTGAAAAGCGGAATTGGGCGACTGGAGCTGGCGGAGAGGTTCTGATGCATGCAGTGTGTTCTCTGTGCGCAGTTCACGTCCACTATAACATACTTGTTCGTCGGATTAACTTCAATGTAATTATCCTTAATTCCACATCAAGTTCAGAACACACCAACAATAACTACTATGTTCTAGAATGATACAGTCTAGTCTGCAAGCCAACGACAGAGGAAGTGAGTGCGCAAGCTACAATACCTTTCAGGTGGTTCGAGTTCAGATCATGGCAGTTAGGGAATTCTTCCTCCCTTCAGATCGCGCAGAACCGGTGCCTACTCAGCCTGTTCTCTAATTTTACTAAAAATTGAATTTTCAAATTATGCGTGATGCACATGTTAGATCTCACCGTCGTTGAAGAGAGGTAGGTATAATTATAAAACGTGGCCTAATTCCAGAATGAATCAGGAGGATATTGAAAAAGCAAATAAATACCGTGATATCAGTATCTTTGCACTAGTGTCTAAAGAGGGGGGTGGTGTTAAGATATCAAAATAGACGGTTAGAATTTAGTGGGAGAGCAAGTTAGATGAAAACTGATAACGTTGGCTGGCGAATTCCCACAGCCACCAGTGATTCTGACTCCTGAAATGAAACAATTTTTCTGTCAGCACAAGCAATCATCTGTTTGATAACACTAAATATTTCAAGAAAGATATTATGTGTCACCTATCTTGGCTTATTTCCACATTTGTTAACAAATCTCCGCGTGCATCACGTCAACTGGGACTCCACACATTGTGCGAGTGTGTATTTGTTCCAGGAGCGTAAATTACACGGCCGGCAAATATTGTCAATAATGCACTGATGCTCAAATGGCAACCAACAGCTGACTATGCAAAAATACTCTCTCCTACTTACAAAGGAGGCAATAGACAGAGATATTTATTAAATTGCGCTTTAAGCTAATGCTCGGTGGGAGACATGATTACAATTATAATTAGAACTACAAAACTATTACATTTACAATTAGAATTAGTGGTTAATAACCTTGTTCTAATTCATTTCTAGTTATTTCAAATTGACTTTTCGCATATCTAACACTTCTGTATGTTTTGGGAAAGAACGTTTGTTTCTCTTGACAATCATTTTTTGAAGCAAACTGCGTTACTTTTGTGAAACTCACTGAAACTGACCGGCAGGTCCTAGGTTCGAGTCCTGATGGCGTCAGGATTTTTGACACTAGCTTTTCAGGTTGGTCGTATTTAGTCGCTGTCTGGAGGAGAGTTCTAGTGGCCGGATACTCTGATCGGTGGTTTTCCATGGTTTCTTCGATTAACACCAAGCGAATGCTGGAGCAGTACCCTACCAAACGGGCCACAGACCGCGCGCGATATTTCCTTCCTCTTCCTTGTCCTATCCTCTCCCCTTACACACACACCTACACTAACAGGCACTACACTTCCACATATGCCAGGAGACCGGTCGGGAGCTTAGAGCTTGTCCCGGCTGGGGCGGTGCCCCGCTGGTGGGAGAGTCCAGGTTAGGGGGAAACCTCGCTAGTCGCCGGTAGGTCGCCGCCGGATCTTGCCATCCAGTAGGGGAAGATCACCACCATCTCCCGATGAAAAACCATGCACTACACGTACGGGATTAATGACCTAAGCTTTTGACGCGCTCGGAATCACCAACCAAGCAATAGAAATACCAATACCAATAACTATACAAGCAATAGCTATACAAGCAATAACAATAACTTAAAAATTACACTAAAAGCCAATAACAGTATTAACAATGATGATAATTGTAAAAATATCAGTAATAATAACGATAAGTGTCTCAATATTAGTGATGATCTAGATGGAATAAAGCATATTTTTAAATTTGACTACATTAGAAGCAACAGCCTATAGTACTTTTGGAGATAGTTTGTTCCAATCTACTATAGTGCGATTCACAAAAAAGAACTTGTCTTTAACAGTTCCTTAATTTTTATATGTATCTTCCCAGGATGGCTTCTTCTGCTTTTATAATCTGGTTTTATCAGTTCCTTGCCTTCTGTATGTATTTTTCCCGGATTGCCTCCTCTGCTTTTAATATCTGGTTTCCGTAATCTTTTACCGATATCTGTCCATGCTGTGTCCCCCCTGTATGCCTTGAAATTTATGCATAATGTTCACTTCTCTTAGCTAAGGACTGCCATTCCTCTCCTCCGGCAACATCGCGCTACAGATTTAATAACTAACTTTCCGGCCCGATTTTCAATTTTCCCTAACTCCCCCATTTTGCCCTTTTCTGTACGGGTCCCAGGATGCCCCTTCGTATTCTAAAATATGGACGAACAAGTGTAGCATACGCCAAGAATTGCGCATTTGAACTACTGTTTTTTAGAATACGCATTACAAAATGTAGCGCCCTTCAGGACTTTTTGACCGTATTGTTAATGTAATCCGACCAATCCAAGTCGCTTCACAGGACCAAACCCAAATACTTACAGTTTTTACACGTGGTATACCGTTAGTTTCTAACTCAGGATTAATGTACATTTGAACGAGACTGGGTAAAATAAATGTATTTACTCTTTTACGGATTTAATTCCATCTTATTTCTCCACGTCCAGTTTTACAAACAGTTTAGATCGTTCTGTAAAATATTTTCATCCAAAGACGAGCCAATGTTCCTACACATTATGCAATCATCGGCGAAAAGTCTAACTTTCGATTTTATTCCAGTTGCAATGAAATTAATGAACGATAAAAATAGCAATGGCTCTAACACACTCATATACATTGGTTTTTGAAGAATATTTATCACCAATTCTGACTGTTGAAGTGCGCCCCGTAAGAAATTATTTTATCTCAACGATGATTCGGTGATTTAATCCAGTTTCTGACAATTTGACAATTAAAAATCCACGTGGAACAAGATCAAATGCTTTAGAGAAATCTAATATTATTGCGTTGACCCCACTCTCTTCATCTAGTGAATCTGCCATGTGTTGCCATAAAGCAATAGTCTGGCTGTCACACAAATACTCAGGACGAAAACCGTGTTGATTATGAAAAAGTCAGTGAGTTTTATTCTAAACTCGCCTAATATACTCCGCAATCAAGTGTTCCATCTGCTTGCATACGACTGTTGTCAAACTTATAGGCCTGCAATTGTTAACAATCCTTCTGTCTTCCCCCTTGTGAATCTGTACTACAATTGCCTCTTTCCAATTTTGAGAAATCATATTATTATTTATGGTGTCGTCCCTTAACCACACAAGGTATGGAATCATGACTTCCCCTCCCAGTTTTAGTATTTCTCTTGGTATTCCATCAGGACCTAAAGATCTGTTTCTCCTAATTTTATCGATGATTTTCTCATAATTCCTGCATTAACTAAAAAGTTTTCTATGACGGGTGTTGTTACACTAACTGGCGTTTGATCCTTCGGCTTGAAAATAGGTGCGTAATGTCTGCTTAAACAAGCCGCCCTTTCCAGCCAACAGTTCAATCAATCGTTTAGAATTTATTTAAGGTAATTTTCTTGGGTATGTAACTTCTTGGGCTATTAAATCTTTAGATAATAGAAAGTTATTTTTCTGTTCCTTATTTATATTAGGTTTACTATATATTGTGACGTCACGGGATTAGACAACCCCATAACGCCACCATCAGTTATGTGAAGAAGCCCACTAACAGAGAGGACTAGGGTACGCGGGGAACGATGGCCGGTAAACGCGCCATCTGCCCACAGCTTTTCAAACTGCGACGCCCGAACTAGTGAGTAATGTTTTTCCGTGAGGTCACGAAAGGAGGAGAATCTGCACCCCTCCAACAATTTCCCCAGGCGCGAGTAACATAAGTATCGCGGCGCACCTCGGAGGAGCTCTCTTTTACGGCAACTGCGGCGGCGACCAGAAGAAACTCTTTTACGACGACTGCGGCGGCGACCAGAAGAAGCTCTTTTGCTACAACTGTAACGGCGAGTACAAATAAATAGTATAAGAGTTTACTTTAACTTGATAGTTAAAAGCTAGCTCGGAAAAGCGTATCTTAGAAAAGTGAAGCAATTAGGAGATTGAGTGCAAAATCATTCGTCGCGGTCACAGTAATTCGGAGAGCAAGCCAAGTAACTGTTTTGACATCGGAATAACTGCAATAGTTGTAAAATTCGCGCAGAAGGACAGTAATTTAATCCAGCATCTCACATTGCACGCTGAGATCACACACGCCTAAAGTGTGGTAGGTCCGCCGAGCATGTAAGCATAACTCTTGGAACATTAATAATTTCGAGGCTGGAAGCGCGAACGAACGTGTACGAAGCGGTGGAAGACGGACGACCCCAGGAAGAAAGAAGCGTAGGCGAGAAGGACTTGGTCTAGAGCGACGATAGCACGGTTTCGGAACGAGAGAAAGGTGTGGAAATTGGTGGCTTGGCGGCGTTTGAACGGAAGGGACTGCTTTCGTCGCAACACAGCACGCGAGACGAGGCGGCAACGCGGGGCGAGCGGCAGAAAATCCCAAGGTTACCTACAGGCGAGCGACGCAGAGCTGGTGAGGTGAAGGCAGTGTTAAAAGTGGGTGAAACGTCTAAAATAGAAGGGAAAAGTATTTCGAACTGTGTGAGGGGCAGTTTCCAGGCCATTTACTGCACGTGTCAGTAGATTCATTTAAAGAAGTCTACCTTGTACTATTTTACGTACATGATTCAGAAATTTTGTATGTTGTACAGTTAATATTATCCAGAAAGATCACTTTGTTGTATTATGTTTCAAGTAATTGCTTTTGTGACATGTAAATGGGTTTGAATTAAGTAACGTGAATGCCACGTATATTTTTTTGTGTTCAGTATTATAGTGAGTACGAAGCCCAAGGCTAGTACCTGTGAAAGGGTTTCTTTGAAACAAGTATCAAATTCATTTGAAAAGAAGCCGTGCACGAAAAACTAAGAGGCCAAAAGAGTAAATAATTTAGTAGGGGAAAAACTCAGAAAGGAGTAATTAAATCCTAAATTGTAGTTGATGAAAGTGTGTTCAGGCAGTCGAGGTGACGCCTATGTTTTGGTTTTTTGTCTTGTTTCATTTTTTCAGTGACCAGCTACTTAAAGTGCAAAAACCTATTGTGAAATTGCGACAATGTAAATTTTCTCATTGAATATATGTTAATATTATTATTATTTTATCCGATTCATTGTGTCAAGGGCTCAGACCTTTCTCATACCCGAAAGATCCTGCTTCCTGAGAATTGTAAGCTCGCTTCACGAGCATTCATGCTATCACGACCCTCCACGTGTGGTAAAGTAGGTAAAGTAGTTAGGTGGGGGTGTTACAATGTATATATATATATATATATATATATATATATACATATATATATATATATATATATATATATATATATATATATATATTAGCTTTACTAACCTACCTTTTGAATTGCCTCACTCCTTTGTTGTAGTACACAGGATACTGCATTTTAAATGAAAATATTATTTGCGTATTTTTTTATTCTCTGTAATTGTGTTCACAGGTTTTGGGGAGAAAAATAAAAGACTCCAGGCGCATTACTTGGAAATGCACCAATTTAGCCCGAATTTGTGTCAAGGAGAGCTTATAATTGTTTATTAGCTGTTACGTGCCAAATTTAAATAAAATGCCAAGCAATATGGTAACAGGGGAAGATTTAAACTTATC
Organism: Teleogryllus occipitalis; assembly: GCA_011170035.1. Taxonomy (NCBI): domain Eukaryota; kingdom Metazoa; phylum Arthropoda; class Insecta; order Orthoptera; family Gryllidae; genus Teleogryllus; species Teleogryllus occipitalis. The sequence goes on from BLKR01005379.1 coordinate 19,491, forward strand.
GTTGCACACCAAGTGCAAAATAATCCTTTTTTTGGGCGCCGCTCACTTCTGAGATTCTGAATTCCTTAGATAGGATGCAAAACCAGAGATTATCAACCAGCACCAGAGCCGAGAAATGCCTTAAATAACAGTAATAGGTAGAGTTATCAAGTCTCAAGAATCTGTTTTATGGCGAAGATCAATTCTATGAAAAAGTGTCTCAACAAATAGAACTCTCTTTACTTAGCATTACAGTTTGATTAGAACACACTGGAACTTACAAAACTACATATCACATTTACAATATTTTCCCTTCATAAACTATTTGTAGTATAAATTTTCAGTGGCTCTAATAGCTATTTATACAAAATGGACAATTAAATAATGAAACTGTCTATTTATCGGAAAAGTTAAACCCATCTGCGAATCAACAATTGCAATACATATCTCTAACCTACGCTTTGAATGTACAAAATGTAATAAAGTCCGCAAAGCATGATAAGAGATGCAGCTGCCACTTTTGAAGGTAAAGTACATTCATACATAAACAAGATGGAAAAAAGAATTCAGTGTGTTCAACTGTGGAAAAAGTGCCACTGCAAAAGTAAAATTGTTGGGGGAAAGGTATGTGTTATTACAATTGTTTCTTGTGACATTTTTATACAGATAGTACCTACGATTTGAAAATGATGTAGAAACAATTGAAACATGCGGATGAACAAGGAACAAACACTGAGCAAATTGAGACCATAATGCAACGAAAAAAATCAGAAAATTCTACATTCACTTAATCATCACGGACGAACTATGGATATGTCCCTTTTCTTCTATTTAACTTTGCATAACTAGGAAATTGCCAGCAATTCCTGAGACAACATCATACGTAAGAAACACCCTAAATTTTGTATTTATTATAAAAAACATTTTCATAAAAAATTAGAATATTTTTAACAAACTAGTCAGAAGAGAAAAAAGACTCAGTTGTTTCTACTTGCCTCGTTCTACTTTTCTCGCCCGTTCATCGACACACAGACTGAAAATTTCACAGACTGAAAATAATCGAAATATAATTAAATTGAAAGACCTCGCCTTGTACTAAAACTGCAAATTACTTCACGCATAAATGACATTGTTTGAATGAAACAGTGAAACCGAAATGAGGGTTGTGCAGCGTTGATTGTAGGCACATGGCTGTACAGCGATTTGATATTCCTGCCTTGCCAAAACAACGACTACCTGACGGTGTGCACATATGTGTATGCGAGACTGCGTGCGCTAAATCATCCCTCACTTCATTGTTTGACCACGTGAAGTTACTGTTTGTTCACAAAACAGAAGGTATCATTGAATGAAAGCACCTTCGATATTGATTGCTAAGGTCATTAGCCTGTAGTGCATGTTTTGTCGCGGGAGGTGACGATGATTTTTTCCCGCTGGATGGCGAGAATTGGCGTCGACTTACCCGTTGGTTTACGGGTATTTCACTAACCAGCTATCTCCCACCAGCAGGGCAGCGAACCAGTCGGGATATGCTCTGAACTCTCGACTGGTTACCCGGCATATGTGGTGTAAGTATAAGTGTGTAGTGCATGTAAGTGTGAGTGTGTGTATGTGTGTGTGTAAGTAAGGGGTGATAAGACAACAAAGAGAAAGGAAAAATTGCTCAAGGTCAGTGGCATGTTTGTTAGGGTACAGCTCCGGCAATCGCCTGGTGTTGATCGAAGAAACGACGGGAAACTACCGTTCAGAGCAACGAGCCGTTAGAACTATCCTCCAGGCAGCGGCTGAATTCGACCTAACTATGTAGGTAGTGTCGAAAATCCTGGACCGTTGGACGGTGGTCAGGACTCGAAACCTGAGACCTCCCGGTCAGAGGCATAGAAGTGACAATAATATATTCCGTGAGTCACCAAAGCCGGTACCTTCGATATTGTTTCTCATCGTATAACTCGTCAGCGCCATGGATTGGCCTTCCCAGCCCGCTCCATCTTCTTAGCACTGATTTAATACTTTTCTTAGATCTCGTTAAAAAGTCTTCTTCTTTCCACAATGCTTTATTGTTTTGTTATTCTTGTATTTGTCACAGGCTCTATAGTAACTTTACCAGCAAGGTAGCATCTACCGATCAGGGCATCAACTGATGTCACAGCAGTGCCTCTGACCGGGCAGATGGCAGGATTGCAGGATTTTCGAAACTAGCTAGACAGCTAGGTCGAATTCAACCGCTTTCGGCAGGAGAATTCTAGCGTCCGGCTGCACTGATCGGCAGTTTTCCATGGTTTCTCCGATCGAGACCAGGCGAAGGCCGGAGCAGCAGAGGAAAGTACCCTAACCCGGGCCCGGTTCCTAATGCGAAACTCTTAATTTACAACTCTGAAAAGTGCTGTTGCTTATTGGAAACGTACTAAAATACGTAGTAGTAGTTATTTGCAATGCTGCAGCTCAGTCAAGCAATAGACTTCAACTCCAATTGTCTAGGCAGTTGACCATCAGTGCGAACAGTGAAAACCAAAGGTTTTTTAAGCGTATTTTAAGCGTATTTTCTCATTTTCCTGATTTCGCTACTTCATTGTTATGATTTCTGACCATTACAATATTTGAAAGAAAACAATGCAAGTTATTGATGTAGGGTATTGTAATTTACTTTACTTAACTTGTAAAAATGTCATTGGCATTTGGAAATACCATTGACGTAATCCGCTCCCCCCAATCATTCCTAGCGTGGACTCTCAATTTTTCGTCTTGTAAAATAAAAACACACAATGTGTTCACATTGTTCTATTGTAGAGCGTGCGGGGAGGGAAAAAATGCTTGTATAGTTGGCTATTGTCGCTCTTGAATGTATAGGCCATGTGCTTTTCATACGTCTAAGTTGTTAAACTTGAATTTTGTAAAATTATTCAATTTTTTACAGTTTTTCATTTATTTTTACATATTTCTTAAAACGTTTGCGGGGAGGGGAGCTCACATTAGAAAACCTTTTTTCAAAAGTCACAAAATGAAATGTTTGCGAAAAAATATTTTATTCTTAATCTAGTTGTCCAATAATTTAATACAATATAACATTTGTATAACTACGTAAGATATACATTCTAAATGTTTTGATTTAATTATGCATAAAATTTGATTAAAAATTTTTCTAAAACAAAAATGTGGGCCCGAGTTTGGGTACCCTCTTCCCTTCATGGAGACTCACGTTTTGCTTTGCAAGACAGACATTTATTTATCAATATTATCATTACCATTATTACCATATTATCACAACATGCCACAGCAGACGTATATATATATATATATATATATATATATATATATATATATATATATATATATGTATATATATAAAGCGGCGCATACTTTGAAGCCGTGTTTCATGTTCACATTAGTTGACGAACAACTAAATTCTCGCTTTGCACAAAACAATAGTTTTCTGTTCGAAATTCTACATCACAGCAAAATCCAACAAAAAACATTAGACGATCTCATCAATATGGTGAATTCGTTGCAACGCCCCATCAGTATGGCGCATATGGCCTGCGAACGTTTGCTCACAAATAAACAATATGAAACAAGAATCAAATCGGTGTCCGTTAGCCCTAGGCAGGTTTTTTAACACATTCAAAAAAATATACTCCGCACAATGGAGCCGTCCACTGATCGCTATTCTTTTATTTTCATGTTCTACAGGAAATCAGCAATCGTTTCCAAAATTTTCGAGGTGGTATCATACTAGATTTTTTAGTTGCTCCCGGTATACCAGCGAAAGAGACAAGTGAACCGCGTCTGGGCTGTGGTGCAAATGCGTTTCCACATCTGTGACATTTGTTTTTCACGATGAATTTGTCAGCCAACTTTCTGTAATTTTGGAAAACTACACCTGGAATAGTAATTATGACATTACTTCGCACAATTCAACTGTTTCAGTGTAATTAAATCATTCTGCCAATGTGAACCATGTTATTAATATGATAACGCACCTGCAAAATTGAACATACAGTTTAAGCTGTTTATTTGTTGTTAATAAATTGTCATAATTATTATTATTACTGTAAAAATATTATGAAGAGATATAATGAGAAAAATAATGTGAGGCAAATAAAACAAATTCTCGCAATGAATTCTGCGAAGATGAGTATCTGTGTAGAATTACATTATTTAGTGCATTTTCAAACGACTTGTAATTGTTTTATCATAACAAAGAAACCAAGTTTTTATCTCCATTTATAGCCTTCGGCTGGATTTGAATATTTTTGTATAAATCAAAATGTTTCTGGACTACTTACGTGATTTTAATGTTTTCGGATGCTCAGTTGGAAAAATACGGCAGCGTATTTTTTGAAAGAAAGTAAATAGTGAATGTTTATAAGTGGAAGGGATGAAATAAAAGAAGTCGGTATTTAAAGTCTTTTGTTCTTCTGTTTATTTCGTTCAGTTGTACTTGCTACCTGTCTAAACATACATTTTTCGGAGAGTATGGTAGCAGAGCTACCTCTCACCTGTGTAATATTGGCAGATAATACTGAGAAAAGGTTTTAGCATGAAATTATTCTCACCGTGACTGGGAAATTCACCTGACATGTACGGCTAGAAACATTCTGGGAACAAATGTTGAGAGAAGCTGCAAACGAAGATATTCTCACGAAATATTGCCCATAAAAGAAATACTCTTGTCTGGTTAATATAATCCAGATTCAGGAGATACCTGTATGAGAGTGATGTTTGACAATGATGAAATTCCCTTTATCTTGCATTTTACTTCCTTTTAAAATGTAGAAAAATGGGATAAAAATGTTCAGAACAATTAAATGATACAAACTCATGCGTCGGAGCACATTAAGTTTATTAGAATAGTTGTGGGATTTTTTAAAGAAGAAAACGCTGCGAAGGTAATCGTGTGTATGTGTAGTAAAAGAGCTTCCATTAGACTAAAATTGAGAGTTTTTCATGTTTAAAAATATTTTTAAAATAAAAACTGCTTTACAAGTTAGGGTTGAAACACAGAAGCTTGTGCAGTATGCGCCACCAACTGTTTGTGTATAAACGTATAACAAATCCCATATCGAAAGTAAGTTTTCAACTCTACACAACCATTGATTGAACGATGGGAAAGAAAGCTTACAAGGAAACTCAACTGACATTTTACTATTACTGGCATAACCTGCCATGTACAAGAATAACCGCGAAATATTTGTAACATGCGTATCCGATTGTTCCTTGATGACAAAAGTAACGCACCGAATTGACTTTTGCAAAATACTTAAAAAATATTGAATAGTATCATACTAGATGAAAGATTCTGTAGATTGATTAATTGAGTAGTGATTATGGGCGCGTCAACTGCTAAGATCATTCGTCACGTAAGTGTAGTGGATGTGTTTCCTAGGCTAGGTGGCGATGATTTTCCCTCGCTGGATGGCGAGATCCGGCGCCGAACAACGTAGGCTTGCGAGGATTTTCCCCAATCAAGAATGTTCCACCAGCGGGGCACCGCCCCAGCCGGGAGAAGCTCTAAGCTCCCGACTGGTCGCCCGGCATGTATGATAGTGCACTGGATGTAAGTGCAAGTCTATTTAAGAAAGGGGTTAGGGTACGACAAAGACGAGAAAGGAGAGAGAGCGCGCGGTCCGTGGCACGTTTGTGGTAAATTCAACGTTGCTTCATTGATAGCTACTCAAAATTTCTCATTGCCTCAGTATTTGATCTTTATGGATATCCTGATAACAGCGAAGAAAGACATTTTGTATCAATTGAAGTCTCTATGTCAGGTGTGCTATCAAAGCGGGACCATACATAATTTTACCATTTTTAATGATATGTGACAATAATTGAAGTTTATTTTCTGCTTGTAAAAATTTTTAGTTTAAGTTGATTTGCTAGTCTATTTGCAGGATCAATTATTATAAAATTTCTTTTATTTGGATTTAATAATAACGCATTGTCAACAGATCACTTGGTAATTGTTTGTAATTCATTTACATGATGCAAATGTCGTTAACGCCGCACCATTTCCTACCATTGAAATAAGTTTCTTGCCATTACGCTCTCATCATGATGGAAGGAATATAGGAGTCGTATCATAATAAATAGTTACTGATGGAGTACAAACTAATCACTGTAAAGTCTGAAGTAACTGTTGCAAACAAAAGTGAGCCCAAAATTGTATTTTTACAAGTTTTTTGTACTTTTCACTAAATATTCGTTTTATTATAATTATGATGAACTATTTAGGCGCTATATATTTTAGGAGATCATAAAAATACTTATATTTTTTGAAATCGTTTTGTAGGCTTTTAAAAGAAACATCAAAATTGTAATGTTAGTACTACAATAGAACGGAAGAATTTTATTAATCTGAATCGAAAACTAACAAAATCTCAACTTCTAAGATTTGGCGAGATTAGATAAGTATGTGGATTTCATCACAGAAGTCTTCAAGATTCATCTTCGTGTTTTATTTATATTTTAATTAATTAATCGGTCATAGGACATGCACATTTCCCGGGGTAGATACAAGAGGAAGAAAGGATAGGGATTATGTACTGCCTCATTTGGACCAAACGTTTTAGTGCAAATACTAAAAGGTTTCAAATAAACCTTATTTTTAATGAATTTTTATTTTATATGACGATATTTGAAAATATGTATACTACAAAGATAATTCGCAATAATAATAAATGAAGCTTTTCCATAACAATTTACTTGCCCGCAATATTATACTCTCTTTAGGTAATATCAGCGCTTACACAGTGGCTAACGTTAATTTCATAGAAATCTAGTTATTATCTAACGTGATTTGTTTTCCTGGCCCCCGGTCTAACGCGACGGAATGGGGAGGTCGCTTTGCTTCCAAATCCCGCAAGCCATTACCTCCGCGACAGCTCAGCAAAACACGGCCCCTCGTTTAATCGTTCTTTGAAGCGCCCCTCGAGCCAGGCGGGGCCGTCGCCCTGGGGCGTGGAGTCCCCGCACCCCTCCCTCGCCCACCCTCGTCCTCCTTCGCCCGCCCTCACCGCCCTCACCGGCGCCCTCATTTACCAGACTCGGCGCCGGTGCACAGCGGCAATTTTTTTCTTGCTTCCGCGAACGAACAATTTTTGACACGCTGGCTACCCGATTAATGCGTCAAAACTGTATAGTATTTCTGAAAGGGAAGAATACGGAATCTATCGATTATGTGTCGAGATGTGTATGTAGAAATCATACATCTAGTCAATGCATTTTTCAACATTGCTATCTTAAAGTGGATTTCGAGCGAGACGATAAGATTTCTCAGGAAAATGGTAAGAGCTGAGTCTAATTCTGACTTCTATACAGATCTTATGACGATGGCTAAGCATTTAATGGCTAAGCCATTCATGGTTCAAATTAAAATGTAGGTACACATAAATTGTTGAAGAAAAGCCACCATCCGCTACTGACCTCATGGAATCTACAAAAAGAGTTCCAACATCGTTTTGTGGGTAATTTTATTCAATAATGTTTCATAATTTTGCAAATAAAATTGGATAAGAACAGAGAAAAAAATTTGACTCCAGTTGTAGCAATGTTGTAACTATCCGATCTTCATATTATTAGCGTGACATCCCGATACATTGTTGACGTTCATTGGTAAAATATAAAACGTGGGAATAAAAAATAAATGTAAATTCTGGTTAATAAATTACTCAAAGTACTAATTTCATTTTCCTTTAAAGTCGGTAATAATGGTACTGCTAACGACTCTTGATTTTGATAGTTGGCAAAATACGAATAATTTCCGGATAAGTTGCATTGATTAACGATTCCGAGTTTTATGCGACGAATTTCGTCTTTCTGCATTCGATTTCAAGACCTGAAACATTGCAATCTTAACATTACAGTTCGTTCCGATAAATGTGCTGCTTATTCGGTAGTCAAAATTCTATTGTTTTCTTTTAAAACGCACTTGTACTGTAACTTCCTAGAGTTTACTTTCACTCCAAGCAGAGTTAAAGCACTTTTCAACCCTCCTGCAGATTAAATTCCCTGAAGCATCGGGCAAATAGGGATAAATAGTGCACATTAAATGCATGAAAAAGAAAATAAACTATGAGAATTTCTGTATCTCGGAGAGAAAGGAAAATATGGCACATGTTTCTGACTTTTGCAGGAGAGCAGTTTACGACTGGATTGACTTAATTTATTTGTTTTTATCAATTTATTTAATGCCAAAAACAGTTAAAGAGAGGGAGTGGCACTTGAGGAGAGAAGTGCAACTTGTGCACGCTTTTGGAGCTCCCGTACACTTTCTGACGCTCCAATACTGTTCTTGAAAGAATTGCGAGGAGAAATGAGCGTTTTTGGCAAAACTCGATAAGAAATATTCATTCCCGTAAGTTTTTATTAAAAAACGTATAGTCATCCTCTGAATGTAAATGGCCATGAATAGATTTTTCTGCTTTTATTTTCATTATGCATCGCACCTTTACTCGTTTATTGCACGGTGGAAGTTGAAGTTACTCCCATCCAAGAAATTATGGGAAGTCAATGATTTTTACTGGGAGTTATTTAACACAACTTCAACTTTCTCCATCGCTCTCTTCTTCTAAAAGCTAGTGGTGCTAAAACATCTCGACTTTCTCACCCGCATTTTCACGCAAAATTTCACAAGAAGTATTGAAATTTTCGAAAAATTGTACGTGACCTTATTTCAATTAATATGTTAGTTGTAGGAAGACTCCGAAAAAATTTTGAACTTTTGCAATTTTCGAAAAATCATGAGTTTTAACGAACATGAGACCTACAGCTTTCTCTTAAACGTTCTTTACACTACCCAGCATCAAAATTTAATTAGAAACGATGGAGCCATTTTTTAAAATTTTGAAATTGTCCGAGAAATTTCATGTAAAGTACCCCCGAAATTAAAATATCGGTTTCAAATTCAAGGAGCCGCGACATCATCCAGATCGGTTACGGAATATCAAGATTGGAGAAACTCAGATGCACGGTTTAGCCGCTTGCATTGATCACAAATGACCAGACACAGAGACAGACAGACAGACAGACGCTAGACGGACAGGCAGACGTTTTGCCATCATTCAATTTTTCGGTATCAAGGACCCACAAAACATGGATTCTGGCTACATCACGTGTTAAAGGATTTTTTTCTAAATTTAAGAAATGGATTCATCTCCTTTTTCTCCACCAGGGTAATAATTGTTTTTCTGCGTAGCATAGCATAACTTTCTCGCTACTCCGTAGCGAGAAAGCAAAAATTAGCGAAACATTACAGTCGCATTCTTTCCTTTGGGATCAGACAATGCAAAAATTTACAGAAGTTTCATTGTTTCAAAGTAAATTTTTTAAAAATATTTTATTACTCAATGCAGTCTCCATTTCTATGAAAACCGCTCTGCAACTGCAGCCGTATTGCATTCGTTTATCAAGCATTCTGCAAGTTTTAAACTAGAATATTGAATACAGATATATATAAGGCTATGTGGTAATTGTAAAATGAAATTGGGAAAAGTACATTGTAAAATGACGTATTAGTATGGTATGTGCACTTTTAGTTTTGAAGTTCCAATTTTTCCATTAAGTGAAAACTTTCCTTATCTAATGAGAATAAATATAAATGACATAGTCATTTGTTTACGTCAGACTCTTTTTAAAAAATTGAGTAAGAAATGAAAAAAATGTTCTTGAGAATTGATATTTTTTCACGTTTAACAACATTCAGCAACAAAAACATTTTCATCCATCATTTCATTTTAATAATAAATCATGATATATCCTGATCAACCGATCGCAATAAAAATTTGGTCCATCCTCTTTGAAGGAAGCGCACACTGTGCGTGGGTGTGGAATGAAGAGAGAGGGCGGAGACGGAGCAGACACAAGGGCCTGGGCGGTGCAAGTGGTGGAGGGGCGTGGCGGGGCGCGGCGGAGCGCGGCGGGGCGCATGCAAACGAGAGGGCTGATTGACACTGAGGGAGGCACACTGCGGTGGCGGGCGAGGGACGGCAGGGGGCGGGACGGAGTTCCCTCGCGGGGGAGGAGGTCCGAGGGAGGGGTGCCTGCGGCGGCGGTGACGGCAGCGAGCAGGGCGTGTTTACAGATCCCGTAATGTGTGTGCTCGCGGGTCTGGCTTCCGCTTTATCAACCGCTAATTTTCTCTCCCCGCCTCCCGCCTCCGACCCCAGTGCTCTACAGCCCTGCACCCTTCGGCCTCGCTCTCCCGTCCCCGCGCCCCTTCCGCTGTTGCCCTTCGGTCGAGTTCTCCGGCGTCAAAGTGGTAAATTATCGCTGGTCCCAAGGACTGAATGTTGATGTGTTTGTTCTCCTTTCGCTTCGCTCTTGTTTCTTTGAACTGTATCTCCCTGCGACCGAATGTGGTATCGCTTTTGTACTCCTTCATTTGTCGGTCAGCAAGTGAAATTTGATTTAATTTCTAAGGAACTAATTCTATATTTTTGCAATATAAACAAACAATGATTCGACAATTGTGAATGTAATATCAATAACAATTTCCTTTCCCTTTTATATTACTGCTCGTAAAATTGAAAAAACTACCCTTTGATTTATTTGTCAATCTGGATCATTAATAATTATCAATGTAAACTTTTTATTCACATTCAACATCTTATTTTAAAGAGAAGCATTAACTAATTTAACAAATTGTGAACCCATTTCCTCAGCAAACTTACTACTTTTAAAAGTTCACTACAATAGCTTCCTCTCTATCTGCATATGATTAATAATACTGGTCATCAATGTCTAATTTTTTTAATGCACTTTTTTTCTTTCTGAGCTGCAGTATAATTGCCAAAATGTTTGTACATTGTGTTTAATTATCCTCTTTACGAGATGTTCCAACCGCACGAACTATGCATTAGAAACTTTAGAATCGTACTTCCCTATCAACGAAATACGAAAAAGAACACACGTCATTAAACACACAGCACTTTCGCGAGCACCGGTTTTGATTTACAGACGAAATATTTTCACGTAACGCACACACGAGGTGCAGATATATTGCACTAACCAACACGCCGTCAAACAAGGAAAGATGATGACCTGTGTACTAGGCAACAGCAATTAGCACCTCCGAGGCGTGGTGGCGGCTTGCATAGGAAAGCCAGTCCGGGCAAACACTTGCGCTCGGTTACACACCTTCAAGACTAATAACTTCCACTTTCGTCGTGGTAATTTCATAATTCTACAAGATACGCCAGCGAGCACCGTGGAGTAGGAGCGACAGAGCAATCACCTGCTAACGAAGGGCCTGCTGTGGATCGAGGAACTAGGGATGGGAATAACCGGCCGGTTATGAACCAAAACGAATTTTATTGTTTTTTTTATTTACCGATTTCTCGCGATTTTTTCCCGATTACAACCGTTCTTAAAAATCCTATAACCGAGGACAACTGATTGTAAAAGAGAATTTAAGAAATTCATTATCAGTGGGTGAATTTTTTTGACATGTGATTAAATTTACAAAGTAACAAAGGTATATTTTAAATTGTATGTACCAATTGTTTAGTGTTTACAGATTAGACACAAACATGTTATAATCGAAATATGCAGCAGCATAAAATACGTGAAATTGTATTTTGTATTGTTGAATATAAAAATAAATTATATTGATCATTAATGTAAACAGTTTTCGTATTAAATTTTTTTATTACAAAATATGAAAATGGTTATTTCAATAAACGGTTTATTTAAATAGTAATAATCGCCAGGTTAAACCTTATTTGAAAAACGCTGGAAAATTGTTAAAAAATGGGAGGAACAATATTAGGAAATGATCCCAATAGCAATAATGTCTATATATGATTATCTTTATATAAGGTTATCCCTTAGTTTTAGACAATCAAACAACAGTTATCTCATGAAACAAAAACTTATTAAAATTATCTCATTACATACATACACGACGTTTTGTTACTAGACTGATCACATCGTCACCCTACATAAAAACATATAAGACTAACTCACTGCAGCAATAAGAAATTAAAACAAGAAAACATTTACAACATTGATAAAGATAAAACTAAAGTAGAAATAGAAACAGAACATGTGCAACAGGTGAAAGGCAAGGATGACATTCATTTAAAATTGCATTTTAAAGATATATTCACTTAAGTAGTAATAAAACATAAGAATTCCGAAAATTCATCTTAGATCTTCAATATATATTACTGAAAAAATAACACACATAAATTATGCAATAACTCGATATTGAATAAAAACATTAGACACATGTACTACAAACATCAAAAGCACAAGCCACAAGTCACAATATTATTATTATTATTATTATTATTATTATTATTATTATTATTATTATTATTATTATTGTTGTTGTTGTTGTTGTTGTTGTGATGAAAACTGAAGCTCTTAAGTTTTTTGATATTCCTATTTGCTCGGGTCATTCAGCAGGTCATAAGCCGGGAGAGTTGGCTCTGGGCATCAGGTGATGTCACTGCGGTGCGTATGACTGGGGGGTCCTAGGTTCGAGTCCCGACAGTGGTAGAAATTCTGACACTAGCTAGATAGCTTGGTCAAGTTCTAACATTGTCTGGAGGATAATTCTAACCACCGGCTGCTCTGATCGGGAGTTTTCCGTGTTTTCTGCAATCAATGCCAAGCGAATGCCGGAGCAGTACAAACGAGCCACAAACCCAGTGCGATCTTTCCTTCCCATTTCGTGTCCTACTGGTCGGGAGCTTAGAGTCTCTCGGCTGGGGCGATGCCCCGATAGTGGGAGATACCTGGTTGAAGAAAACCCCGTTAGCCGACGGTAGGTCGGCGCGGGATCTCACCATCGAACGTGGGATGATCACTGCAACCTCACGTGGAAAAACCATGCACAACACATTCGGGAATAAGAACGATAGTTGTTGACACGCCCGAATCCCTAATCCACCAGCCAACCAGGACGTAAGAATTCTATAGGGAGCGGTTGCACAGTGCATCAACTGATGTCACTGCAGTGCATCTCACCGAGAGGTCCTAGGTTCGAGTCCTGACGACGGCAGGATTTTCGACGTTAGCTTTTCAAGTAGGTCGAATTCAGTCGCTGTCAGGAGGAGAATTCTAGCGACCGGCTGCCAGTGGAGAAAAACACCTCCTGAGATGAACATTCACTTCATTAACTGGATTAATGACCATAGCTGTTGACGTGCTCGGAAACATCACTTAATCATTCATTATGTTCCTTCTGGTTCGTCGTTTTAGCTGGGTTTTGGGTGCCTCAATGTTAAAACATTAAAATATACAATAGTAGTGGCTGTTTGCAATTCATCATATTTATAAACCATTGGGTACTCTACTGATAAAAACTGGGGGGAGATCTTGCAGGGCACGTCTCTGTTCACGGCATCGCGATAAAGCCTCCAACTGCCCTCTGCCATACTAGCTCTGCCCTGGGGTGAACGCAATGTCGTAGAACTAGCTCTTCCCCAGACAGCGTCAGAGATCCGCGTTATTTTTTCAAGACTTCTTTACCAGAGAACTCGCTACCAGAGAACGACGTTTAATTAAGTTGGAACCGCTTTTGAGAACGGTTTGAAAATGTTGAGACCTCATGTACTAAGTTCGTATCTCGAAAAATCAAGATATCCATTTCAAACTCTCAGGTCCTTGAGTGTGTTCAGATCGATCGGAAAATATCAGTTTTGGAGAATGCCACTTGTTAAACGTCTTTAATTATACGAAGAAAAATATGAACCAAAAACTTGGAGCAATTTTTGAGAAAATTTCGAAAATATTGTTAATGTTTCAGGTTAAGTATGGTCCCCAAATGAAAAAAATGTTTTAAACTCACAGGGCTTGAGTTCAGCCAAATAAAATGAGAAAATATCAATTTTGGGGAAAAAAACCTGTGTTGACACCAGAGAAGCACACAGAACTTGCAGCACGTTTCCTCGCGGTAGAGGCAGATTAAGAAATCGAAATGGTGTCGATATCTCGTTTAAAAAGAAACTTCTATATAATATTATACATGATTTACGTGCAAATCGCATAGGTTTATTTTGTGATACCACTCCTCAATATCTGTGACGGTTTAGGAGATATTCGAGGGGAACACTTTAAGTGAGTTACTCTGTATACTGCCGGTATTAAATCGGAAAATGCGAAAGTATCATCACAAGCCACAGTAAATTGAAGGGTTGAAAATTATAAGGGTACTATCTGACATTTTCACAAAATGGAGAAAAACCTGTTTTTTACTGTACTTTGTGCATATATTATGATCTGCCATTTTGTTTTCATCTATCTCACATCTAAAACCTCCAAATGTGATAATGATGATGCTACAACAGACCAACACTATGCAGCGAGATTAAGCACGCAAACCAACAATTGAAACTGCAGCTGAGAGAAACAAATGTCACACTTTTTGAAATTAATTTCCTCTCAGCAAAACATTTCACCCGGCATGGTCTTCACATGAACCTTGCTGGAAAACATGCAGTCGGTAACAAGCATGCACAATACATCATCAACTCCAGTCCTACGCAGTCTCCTGCCAAAAATCCATCCCTTTCACCTTCCTTACGTTCTCCACCCCCCACCCTTATTTCGAACCCTGTTGCCTCTTCCTCTAAACCTACTCCCGTTTCTCCCATTCCCACTACCAATTCATCTACACCTGACGCCCCATCGTCCTTACAACCTGTCACTGCCGGGACACACTACAACCTTCGACCACGCATTCGAGGTAAAAATGGAGTAAATATATAGCAACTACAGTCAGATGCAGCAGAAAAACATTCGTGTAGGTACTTGCAAAAAATAAACATTCTTCACCATAATGTTCAATCCCTTTCAAATAAAACTGAGTTTATCGAGGCAGCTCTACAGAGCGATCTAAATCAAATGGACGTTCTTTGCTTTACAGAACATTGGTTATCTCCTAATGAACTTAGCATTTTCCAAATTCCAAACTTTTACCTCGCAGGCTTTTATTGCAGAGAGAGAGAATCCCTTAAAGGTCCTACGTATGGGGGTTCCTGTATTTACGTTAGAAATAATATTGATTCTATCCCCTTGGCGGAATTAAATGTGTATTCCATTGAAAATATTTTCGAAATTTCTGTTGTACATCTTACTTCACTAAAAGTGATAATACTTTGCATTTACAGACCTCCAACAAAGAGAAATGCAGATTATATTTTGTTCTTAGAAAACCTGGAGATAACACTTAACAAAGTCAGCAATCGCTCTTTTGAATCCATTGTTGTATGTGGAGATTTTAACATTGATTTTCTGGTCGAATCTTGCGAGAAAGAAAAGTTTCTCAATTTAATTAATTCCTTCAATTTAGACATTACAATTAATGTACCTACTCGGATCACACAAAATTCGATGAAGGCAATTGATCAAATTATAATTAACAAAACTACTACTCGATATGAAGTTGAAACAAAAGATTTAGGATACAGTGACCACGATGCACAAATTCTTACCATTATAAGAAATGCGATCACTGACACAATAAATAATACACGTATGACTAGATTGTTTACAAAAAGTAAAATAAAATTATTCTATTGATTACTTGATGCAGGAGTCATGGGAAGCGGTTTATAATACTGTTGATACAAACGACAAATATAATTCTTTTTTTTTCAACTCTTTCATTTCATTTTAACACTTGCTTTCCTCTTCAAAAAAGAAAATTAAATATTTCACGGAAAAAAATTCTTGCATAACACAAGGGATTAGGACATCTTGTAAAAACAAGCGAATTCTTTCTTTCATTTCTAAAAGTCATAACGTATATTCTCATCCTCATAACGTATTTCCTCATCCACTTTAAAAAATACAAAACATTGTTAAGAAAATTCATAAGGCAGGCTAAAATCATGAAACACGATCAGGATATTTTGAACTCAAATAACAAAACAAAAGCAATGTCGAATATAATAAAAAATACGACCAAATCAACTAGAAACCCCGTAGAGAATGTTTTAAAATATAACGATATAAATGTCAACGATCCGGCAACAGTGGCTAGTCTCTTTAACCAATACTTTTCGAGAATTGCGGCCGATCTCACTTCAGGCACAAAATTCAAAAACAGAAAGTTCACCCAAAATTTTAGATACGATGTTCGTTTCTGAAACTTCTTCCTATGAAATTCTCAAAATAATCGGTAAACTAAAAAATAAATATTCGTCCGATTTAGATAAATTCCCAGATTATTTGTTATAGACTTGTGCGTATACACCCGTTAACTCACATATTTAATGCATCCTTATGCACTGGAACGTTTCCAGATATTTTCAAAACAGCTAAAATTAAGCCGCCCTTCAAAAAAGGCAACAAAAATGAAATTCAAAATTATCGGCCCATTTCTCTTCTATCAGTTTTTCAAAAATATTAGAGAGACTTTTTTACGTACGAATGGAAACCTTTCTCAGTAAACACGACGCACTTTCAGATTGCCAACATGGATTTAGAAAATCAAAATCAACGGAAACAGCTATATTTTCTTTTCTTAAAGATGTCGCCTCATCATTAGATCAAAACGAGGCACCTATTGGATTATTTTTAGATCTCTCAAAAGCTTTTGACGTCATTGATCATGAAATTTTACTTTCAAAATTACTTTCATATGGAATCCGTGGTATTCCTCTGGATTGGCTATGTTCGTACCTTAAACAACGAACTCAGAGAGTTGAAATACCTTACTGGAATGATGGAACATTACGTACGCACCTCTCCGACTCTTTGCCCATTACACGTGGAGTTCCTCAAGGATCGATTTTAGGCCCTATTCTGTTCGTACTTTATGTAAAAGATATGCCCTCAACGATTCGAAACGGAAGAACAGTTCTCTTTGCGGATGATACGAACACCCTTTGCAATAAAGAAACTGTAAATAGTACAATATCAGATGTTTCAAATTGGTTCCGAAATAACAAATTAATAGTAAACGAAAAGAAAACGGTTTTAATGCAGTTTTCCATTTCAAATAAACAATTCTGTGCTCCATTGAAAATGAACGGTGTACCATTGACTGATGTTAAGGGAACAAAATTTGTGGGTCCCTCAATTCAGTCAAACCTTAAATGGAACGTCCATGTAAATGAATTGAACACAAAATTAAGTTCATTGTGCTACGCGTTCAGAATTCTTGCAAATTCAGACAGCCTTCATACTGCTCGTTGTGTATATTTCGCGAATGTTCATTCCCGCCTGAGATATGGCATAATATTCTGGGGAAATACATCTTATAGCTCCCAGACTTTTAGATTACAAAAACGAATCGTACGAATAATAATCAAATCCCACCCACGAGATTCATGTAAGCCTTTCTTTATTAATCTAGGAATTTTACCATTACCTTGTCTGTTTATTTACGAATCAGTGGTTTTTGTCAAAAATGACTTGCTTAAGGGCGGGAATATATTTTTATAAAATGCCGATGTCTATTACTATAACACTCGACGTAGATGTCATATTCTTCAGGTGACAGTATCAACAGCTTATATCAAAAAATGCACATACAATACATGTACATTATTTTACAACACTTCGCCAGATGACATTAAACGATTAAATTCAATAGAAAAGGTTAAATCCCAAGTGAAATCGTTTCTGCTGCATAACTGTTTCTATACAATTAGAGACTATACTGAGCATCACAAGAAAAGAAACATTAATTTATTAATATAATGCATTATTTACCATTTGGACTGTATAAATGTATATAAACAACCTGTAACAACTATTGTACTACAGCCTCCGGGTCAATGACCTCTCGATCAGGTTTTTCGTCCAGTTTCCCTGATCCATTGAGCAAATGCTGAGATGGCCCCTTGTTTTGCTTCTGGACAGAAATGTAACTTCATTTTCTGTGCACGTCTTCTAGAATTCAATGGGAAATACAATTATTCAAATTCATGTTGTCTCGGCAGGAAGTATTATTCCGAAGGACAACATGGATAAGAGCCAAAATTTATTGCTTATTTATCCTTGAAAATAGATTTTATTACATGGGAGTTTTTTTAAATTTAAGTAGTATATGACTTAGTGTAGGGATCACAGAATTTTGAAAATGTGCACACAATTCACTTTTCCCCATAGCACGTCACACGAAGTTTTAACTGTTTTTTGACGTAAAATAAATAAATAAATAATAAATAAATGATCTTGACCCCCCTTATGCCAAAATATTAGAAGAGTACTATCTGTTTACGTGATCCCACAACTAGAGATCCCTGTAGGACTTCAGACGTATTATCTTTGCTGTAGATTGGAGTTTAACAAACTATTTGAAATAACTCAGGATCACAATTCTAAACGTAAAAGTTTTATTTTTCATTAGGTGGTCAAAGTTTGCTCTGCGAGGTTTCGTGGACATAGCGTGCGCAGATGATTTTCTCCCCCATAGGTCACATGCAGTTTTTGACTGTTGTTGACTAAATAAATAAATAGATTTTTTCCCATCTTAAGCCTATAACGAATACTATATGAACGTGAGTGAAAATTGAGTTTTTTAAATTATGAAACAAGTGGTGCTAAAACAGCACGTACTTTCTCGTCCGTAGTTTACCCAATATTACGCGAAAAGGACTAAAATTTTTGAAAAATTGTACATGACTTTATTTCAAAATCTATATTTAAGGAACAGCTTTCATTCAGGGAAACATCAATCTTCATAATTGTAGCTGTAGGAACACGCCGAACAAATTTTGAATATTTGAAGTTTTCGAAAAATTACATTTTTCAGTGAAAATGAGACCTGCAGCATTCTCTTAAACATCCTGTACATCATCCAACAACAAAATTTAATCAAAAACGATGGGGAAATTTTTTTGAAAATTTGAAAATATTCCAGGGGCTTTATGTAAAGTACTCCCCAAAATTAAAATATCGGTTTTAAATTCAGGGAGGCGTGATTAATTGATTCAGTCAGATTAATTTGGGATAATTAATTTTGGAGAAAATCTGCTGAACGGTTCAGCCGCTAGCGTTGTTGGCGAACGGATTAACACGCTTGCCGTCCTTCGATTTTTCGGTATCAAGGACACACAAAGTATGGATTGTCGCTACTTTACGTGTTATAAGAGTTTTTCTGAATTTAGCAACTGGATTATACTTGAAAATAGTTTTTATTACATGGGAGCGGTTTTCTTTTTTCATTCAAAATTCAAGTAGTATGTGACTTAGTGTAGGAATCACAGAATTTTGAAAATGTGCAGAGAATTTACTTCTCCACATAGCACGTCAAACAGGTTTAACCGTTTTCTGACGTAAAATAAATTTAAAAAATAAAAAAGATTTATCCACATTTTCGTTACCAAGACCTTGTAATAAGTTTTTCTGCCGAAAATGGAACCTGAATTTGAAGAACCTGATAGAACAAGGTTACAATAAAAATTATTTTAAACAGGCAAATAATGTTAATGAGAGTTGTTAAATAGAAATTTTACTAATAAAACTATTAGTCTTTGCCTTCAGTAAATATCTTACACATTTTTAAAGTATTTATTTACAAACTTTGTTTTTTTGTACTGTAAAATGATGAAAACGCAGTTAGTACCCTTAACTCTTAATAATTCCCAACCATTCAATTGTAAACACGTAAACACGTATGAAGTACATTACATCAATAGGTGAATCATAGGTGAATCACACGAGGACAGAGATAAATTGGATCTATGTTTGTTTGTAATGTCTTTTCTGCATTTACTAACACTTTCTTATAGTTCGTATTGCTTTCCGACAACTCGCAAACCTCTTTGTGAACTAGAGCGTTATGAGATTCTGAAGTTGAATGCCAAATGATATGGTCAAGACGTTACAACTAGAACTCCCTGGACCATGCGGTCCATTATTTAAGCCCATTAATTTATTCTGTAGTGTATATTTTGTCAAACATTGTATGAACAAAATAATGAATCGAGATCCGGGCACAGTGATGCATGGCTGTTTTTTTAGGAAATTAACTAGATCATTTTGTCAGTTTTGCTTACTACAATGCATACTAGTCTGAAAAGAAAGGTAAAACCTCTTTTCGATAGCTGTGGAATCGTTCTTTAGGTTAGATTGCTGTGCTGAATGTTCCACTCCTTGTAGAACCTGTGCAATTATAACGAATATAATTCTTTGGCTGTAATGTGATAATTATTTTGAGTAAAGTCAGTAGAATTACAAAGAAAAGTTGGGTTTGTGAATGGGGGAAAGCTGAGGCCTACATGCCCCTGCAGATCCGGGACTGGCGGAAGTATTTATCTCCTCGCTGCTGGGTCCCTACAACGCCGTAAAACACAGCACTAGACGCGGGAAAGTAGAGTTGTCGCGAGATTCTGTGAACTGGACGACCCTCAAAGTGCAAGCCATGCGGAAGGGAGATACTGCGCACGCGCGGAAGAACCATCTACGCACACTATCGCTGAGCAGGAATCGTCGGCTGGCCTAATGCGCACGAGGGATTTAATCTCCCAGGTTCGGTCGACACCGCGTAAAGTGAACTAGGATATAGTGAACCCTCTGTTATAATGAACTCAAGTCACTGGTCCAGTTTCACATTCATTACAAATAAGCGTAAGAAAATTCGGTTGGAGTGAACTTGAACTTCGGCTACAGTGAACGTAGGAAATACGTCCTGGAAATTAATTCCCTCCTGGAAGAGAATCTATTGCCTCATTGCCACAAATTCAAACACTAGGAAGCTTGAAAAAAATATCGTCTGCCAAAGGCCATAATCGAAGAAGTCTCCCCTGAGGTGAAGGTAGCGGACCGGGAATGGGCACCTTACTGGTCATCTTATGCCACTCGGTTTCGCTCCGGAAACAAAGGCTGGGTCCGGCGTGGGCTACAACACGCGATTTTTTACTTCAGTTTCTTCTTCTTACTTGGTATTTCGCGGGACAAGGAGCGTTGACTGATACGTAGGCGACAGGAAGCTCGCGACTGCTGTAGCCTGACGAAATCCGCCGTGCCGTACGGAACAAGCGATCGGTTTCTTTAGCCGCTGGCACCATCTCACTACTGAAAGCATCCCGCATGTTAGTAGGCGAGGAAGAGAGACTTCGGTGAGTGAGACGGTGTTCTAACAGTGTAAAAGGCATTGGGTGTCAAGACTTCATTTAGATACTTGGACAATAAAGATACCTCCTTAGTCTATGCTTAGGCACAGAGAACAATGCAGAGTCAAGTATCAAGTGAGGACGAACTCTGGAGAAGGGTCTAGAGAAATTACTAATTAAAAAGTACAAAGCAAACAATAGAAAATAATTGATTTTTTCAGGACAAATAAAGATATTGAAATTTTCAGTTCGTGCTCGTAATGTATTTTGCTGTACCTCCATACTAATAAGATAAACCGTTATGCATAAATTCTATTGAATTTTGACATCTTCGGATATAATGAACCTCGGATATAGTGAACGAAAAATGCTAATCCCCAGAAGTTCACTATAACCGAAGTCGACTGTATTTGATTTGGCTGCGTCGAAAAGCTAGGAAGTGGATGTTTTGGAGACGGCATTCAGTGCAACCGTCTCTCTCTGTGACGTCCGCCGAGTGCACAGATTCCTCGCGCGAAATCTACTCCTGGAGCCGGCTTCCTTGATGGTGAGTACTCGTCGGACAGGACGCGTGGGGCGGATTGAAGTGAAGCACGGACGGGGAAGGGCGAGGCGGCGGCGGGGCGGTGGCGGCAGCGAGGGCGGCGGCAGGGTCCACAGAAAGCGGCCAGCTGACGGCTGCGGACATCTCACGCCTCTTCGCCCCCGACGTCTCGGCCCTCGGGCGAGCGGGTGGCCGGGAGGACGTGCGAGGGGGTGGGGCGAGAGGGCTGAGGAAGCGACGGCCGGCGCGGCGGGGCGCGGCGGGGCGCGGCGGGGCGCGGCGGGGCGCGGCGCGGCGGGGCCAAGCGCTGTTTACCAATTTAAAGCCATTAGCGAAGCCGGTAACCTAATCCGCGCGCCCACGGGCTAGCCCTCACTGCCGCCGCCCCGGCAGCGGCAACCGCCTCGAGCGTCGCACCGCGCTGCTCAGTACCGCCTCCACCGTCCCCCCCCCCCGCCAGCGCGTTGTCCGCCACGTCACGCTGCATCACGCGCAGACGCGCCACACTCCGCTCTAGCTCGCCTCTGCCCGACTGCGGTTGGACCCGGCCAGTACTCATTCGCGATACGTGTCAGTTTTACCCGTCCGTGTTTGCGCGTTCCGTGGTTAATCGTATTCCGAAGGCCACGTTTTACCCTTACGTATTTACCGCGTCAGGACAGCATTCAGTTTCATACGTTTATTGAAACAGTAGACGGTAAAGGTTTATCGCCACAGACGTTCAGAATACAGTCAAACACGAACTCAAATCCTAACGAAAATAGAGAGCGAAGGGCAGGGTCACCACAGTTGCATTTGCAACGACAATAATTGGTAAGTCCTGGAGTTCTAGTCCCGACGCTGGCGGATATTCGGCACCAGTTATGTAGCTGTGGTGACTTCAGCCGCTGTCTAGAGGAGAATTCCAATGACGAGTGCCCTGATCGGTATTTTTCAGTGTTCTTTCCGATCAATACCAGGCGAATGCCGGATCAGTATCATAGCAAATAGTTCATGGACCACGCGAGCTTCCACTCCTCATCCTGTCCCCTCTCCCTTTTACACACACGCACACATTTTTACATCCACAACACAAACACACACGTCGGGAGACTAGCCGAGGGCTTAGAGCTTGTTGCAGCTGGGGCGGTACTTCACGAGTGGAGATATCTGGCGAAGGACCCCGTATGCCGCCAAGTAGATCACCGCCGAATCTCGCGTTCTAGCAGAGGAAGAACACCACCTGCCGAGATATACATGTTCTAAACTTAGGGGTGTGATAAGTCTTTAACGAGCCAGATTCACTAGATAGTGATTCAACCCAACGAGTTTAGTTCGTGGTAGTTTTGTTTGAGAGGTTGTTTGTTCGAATAAGTGAAATGCTACTGGCAAAAGACACACATTCCAAACGTGAGAGACACCTAAACACTTGTCTCTCCTCTGCCTGCCTGCGAATGAAATGACAGTATGACATGGCCGGTGGTGTAACATTGATGCTTCTCCAGCGATGATGCTCTGGTTACGAAAGGGTGTCCGGAGGAACAATGTGTGCTCTGGATTTCCTTTTCGCTCTAAACGTTCTGATTCGGAGCCACTTTGTGCCGTACGAGCCGTAGACCACTTTGTAATTTCCACACATAATCCACTCGAAAATTTGAAAGTACTGCGAGGCGATGATTAGGTTTCGAGACAATTACTATAGAGAACGCTCCGATTTTCTGAAGTAGGAATGGAAACGTTTTCCTTCCGAAACGTTTTTTCGAGTGCTGTTTTCGATGTCCATAGAGATACATATCCTTCGCTCTGCGAATTATACAATCTTCTCTTCGCCTACATCACGCAACAGAACTGAAACACTCTGAGGAAGTACATCAGCTCCAAGAATGAGGTACATTGCTTATTAAAATAAAACAAAGTTTGGAATTATTTGAAATGATGTGTACGTTTAGAGTAACGCACGCATTTCCGCATTTTCAGAAACACTCAAACGCCATGTTCTCAAACATGGCTCTAAATTTTTTCTTCAAAATTTTTTCAATGGATAGTTGCATGCTAATTGCACTGTTTAGTATGCCGTAAAGTTTATTTTCGTGTAATCTTATTTTTTTCCAAAAATTGTACAAATGTACTTTTCTTTAAATATCTCTCACGCTGTTAATATGCAAGTTTTCACCAATTTGAATACATTATTGTGTTTGTGAGTTAAAGTTCTTCAAATTACTTCAAACGGGAGTTTTTCGAAAACTCAACAGATTTCTGTGAAGAGCTTCAAATTTCGTCTTTACAGAAAATCTTAACACCATTTTATTTAAAACGGCTCAACATTTTTCAATGAAAATTACTATTTAGCACGAGGTTTTAGCCTTATTTAATATTCCTAAAATAATATTTCGGCTCTACTATTTGGCAACCGAAAAGTTGAGAAAATTTTTAAAAAAATGTACTTTGGGTGGCGGTAGATGACAGCAGACAAAGAGGAGGGGCAAGACTACAGCAACCAGTTCACACTAAGGAAATTAGAAAAATTTACTACGAGAGAGACTATGCCATTTGGCACTTCTTTTATTTTCTCGTATACACACGTATATACGGAGTAATATACGTAGTATAGAGAAAGTTATGTAAACCCGCGGAAAATAGATTTCGAGAATTCAACGGAAATACATGTTTTCGTGTCCCCTGATAACGAAAAAGTTTGTTTTTTTCAAAACGTCCGTCCGTCTGTCTTTCTCTCTCTATCCATCCGTCCGCCTTTAAAGAGTACTAGCGCCTAGTACTCTCGCATAAGTACGATTTTTTTAAATTGAAGAAGCCTCGGGCCATCTAGCTGTAGTTGAAATTTTGAAAAACATTCTTTAAAATTGGGGGGTACTTTACATGAAGCCCCCCTGACATTTTCAAAGTTTTCTCAAAGACGGCTTCGAAATTTTTCTCTAAAAATTTCTTGTAAGAATAGAGTAACAACACTTATAAAGGTGGCATAGCTCCTATTTTACAGTTAACTCTGAATTTTCAAAAATTGCAAAAGTTTGATTTTTTGGGAACCTCACGTGATTGTTGTAAGCCTCTCTTTATTAAACTAGGAATTTTACCATTCTCTTGTCTGTTGATTTACAAATTAGTGGTTTTTGTCAAAAATGATTTGCTTAAGAGCGGGAATATATTTTCAGAAAATGCCAATGACTATTACTATTACACTCGACGTAGAAATCATATTCATCTGGTGACAGTATCAACAGCTCATTACAAAAAATTCACATACAATACATGTACATTATTTTACAACACTTTGCCAGACTAAATTCAATAGAAAAGTTTAAATCCCAAGTGAAATCGTTTCTGCTGCATAACTGTTTCTATAAAATTAGAGACTATACTGAGCATCACAAGGAAAGTGACATTAATTTTAACAGTGATATTTAATGCATTATTTACAATTTGGACTCTGGAAATCTAGTTTATTTATTTATTTATTTATTTACGTCAAAAAAACAGTTAAAAACTGCGTATGACGGGCTATGGGGAAAAGTGAATTGTGTGCACATTTTCAAAATTCTGTGATCCCTACACTAAATCATATACTACTTAAGTTTTGAATTTTGAAAGGGAGAAAAAACAAAACAAAAAAACTCCCATGTAATAAAATCGATTTTCAAGGATAAATAAGCAATAAATTTTGAATTTTGAATTTTGAAAGGGAGAAAAAAAACAAAAAAACTCCCATGTAATAAAATCGATTTTCAAGGATAAATAAGCAATAAATTTTGAATTTTGAAAGGGAGAAAAAAAAACAAAAACTCCCATGTAATAAAATCTATTTTCAAGGATAAATAAGCAATAAATTTTGGCTCTTATTACTTCCTGCCGCGACAACGTGGAAACGATAATTTGAATAATTGTATTTCCCACTGAATTCTAGAAGACGTGCACAGAAAATGAAGTTACATTTATGTCCAGAAGCAAAACAAGGGGCCATCTCAGCATTTGCTCAATGGATCAGGGAAACTGGACGAAAAACCTGATCGAGATGGGGGTCATTGACCCGGAAGCTGTAGTACAATAGTTGTTACAGGTTGTTTATACTCATTTATACAGTCCAAATGGTAAATAATGCATTATGTATCATTGTTAAAATTAATGTTACTTTTCTTGTGATGCTCAGTATAGTCTCTAATTGTATAGAAACAGTTATGCAGCAGAAACGATTTCACTTGTGATTTAAACTTTTCTATTGAATTTAATCGTTTAATGTCATCTGGCAAAGTGTTGTAAAATAATGTACATGTATTGTATGTGAATTTTTTGTAATGAGCTGTTGATACTGTCACCTGATGAATATGATTTCTACGTCGAGTGTTATAGTAATAGACTTCGGCATTTTCTGAAAATATATTCCCGCCCTTAAGCAAGTCATTTTTTACAAAAACCACTGATTCGTAAATAAAAGACACGGTAATGGTAGAATTCCTAGATTAATGAAGATAGGCTTACAAGAATCACGTGGGTGGGATTTGGTTATTATTCGTACAATTCGTTTTTGTAATCTAAAAGTCTGGGAGCTATAAGATGTATTTCCCCAGAATATTATGCCATATCTCAGGCGGGAATGAACATTCGCGAAGTATACACAACGAGCAGTATGAAGGCTGACTGAATTTGCAAGAATTCTGAACGCGTAGCATAATGAACTTAATTTTGTGTTCAATTCATTTAAATGGACGTTCCATTTAAGGTTTGACTGAATTGAGAGACCTAAAAATTTTGTTGCATTAACATGAGTCAATGGTACACTGTTCATTTTCAATGGAGCACAGAATTGTTTATTTGAAATGGAAAACTGCATTAAAACCGTTTTCTTTTCGTTTACTATTAATTTGTTATTTCGGAACCAATTTGAAACATCTGATATTGTACTATTTACGGTTTCTTTATTGCAAAGGATGTTCGTATCATCCGCAAAGAGAACCGTTCTTCCGTTTCGAATCGTCGAGGGCATATCGTTTACGTAAAGTAGGAACAGAATAGGGCCTAAAATCGATCCTTGAGGAACTCCACATGCAACGGGCAAAGAGTCGGAAAGGTGCGTACGTAATGTTCCATCATTCCAGTAAGGTATTTCAACTTTCTGAGATCGTTGTTTAAGGTACGAACATAACCAATCTAGAGCAATACCACGGATTCCATATGAAGGTAATTTTGAAAGTAAAATGTCATGATCAATGATGTCAAAAGCTTTTGAGAGATCTAAAAATAATCCAATAGGTGCCTCTTTTTGATCTAATGATGAGGCGACATCTTTAAGAAAAGAAAATATAGCTGTTTCCGTTGATTTTGATTTTCTAAATCCATGTTGGCAATCTGAAAGCGCGTCGTGTTTAGTGAGAAAGGTTTCCATTCGTACGTAAAAATGTCTCTCTAATATTTTTGAAAAACCTGATAGAAGAGAGATGGGCCGATAATTTTGAATTTCATTTTTGTTGCCTTTTTTGAAGAGCGGCTTAATTTTAGCTGTTTTGAAAATATCTGGAAACGTTCCAGTGCATAAAGATGCATTAAATATGTGAGTTAACGGGTGTATAATGGCATACGCACAAGTCTTTAACAAAGAATCTGGGAATTCATCTAAACCGGACGAATATTTATTTTTTAGTTTACCGATTATTTTGAGAATTTCATAGGAAGAAGTTTCGGAAACGAACATTGTGTCTAAAATTTTGGGTGCACTGTCTGTTTTTGAATTTTGTGCCTGAAGACCCTTAGTGAGATCGGCAGCAATTCTCGAAAAGTATTGGTTAAAGAGACTAGCCACTGTTGCCGGATCGTTGACATTTATATCGTTATATTTTAAAACAACATTCTCTACGGGTTTTCTAGTTGATTTGGTAGTATTTTTTATTATATTCCACATTGATTTTGTTTTATTATTTGAGTTCAAAATATCCTGATCGTTTTTCATGATTTTTGCCTGCCTTATGACTTTTCGTAACAATGTTTTGTATTTTTTAAAGTAGATAAGGAAATCTTGAGATACGTCATGACGTTTAGAAATGAAAGAAAGAATTCGCTTGTTTTTACAAGATGTCCTAATCCCTTGTGTTATCCAAGAATTGCTTTTCCGTGAAATATTTAATTTTCGTTTTTGGAGAGGAAAGCAAGTGTTAAAATGAATTGAAAGAGTTGAAAAAAAAAAGAATTATATTTCTCGTTTGTATCAACAGTATTATAAACCGCTTCCCATGACTCCTGCATCAAGTAGTCTATGAATAATTTAATTTTACTTTTAGTAAACAATCTAGTCATACGTGTATTATTTATTGTGTCAGTGATCGCATTTCTTATAATGGTAAGAATTTGTGCATCGTGGTCACTGTATCTAGTTATTCAAATCATCGTTTCCATGTTGTTGCGGCATGATGTATTATTCCTTGACGAAGGACATGATGGATAAGAGCCCAAAATTTATTGCTGATTTATCCTTGGGAATAGATTTTATTACATTGTAGTGAGTGTTCTTTCTTTTGTATTGAAAGTTCAAGTAGTATATGGCTTAGTGTAGGGTTCACCGAGTTTTGAAATCGTGCACAGTATTCACCTCTCCCCATAGCACGTCATACACAGTTTTTAACCGCTTTTGATGTAAATAAATAAAAATAAATAAATATAATGAGTCTTCTCTATAGGATGGAAATATTATTCTGATCTTCCCGCTTCAATATCGGTTCTCCCACTGATATGAAGCTACCAACCTGGTTTTGATTTTGCACTTTTTCAGTGAGCTCAGTGACAATGATAAAAAGATTTAGTGACAGACGTATCTGTTCGTTGCTTTAGCGATCGATCTAGTCCTCTAAGGCTAGCAACACAACGGAGAAGCTACTTTTTATTCCACTGAATTATTTCTTGACGTATTAGAAAAGGGATAGCGATGTTATAACACGATAAAAGTATTACCACACGGCATAAAATTGAGTAACAACAATGGGACAGAAACGAGACATCACAATCTAGTGAATCATAAAACCAAAACATCATGTGGGCCTAAGAAAGTTATGAATATTTTACAACAAAGTGCCCATTCGGGTAGTCGCGATTGCTGAGGCAGTAGTGCCGTTGCGACTCTGTAGAAAGGGGAAATGTCAGGGATGAATTATATGAAAAAGAAGTCGTTATGAAGTCAAGTACGTTTCCAGATACAATACGCATGCCCAGAGGACGTTCTATTCGTTCTTCCAGGAAATGCCATTCCTTCATTTCTTTGTGCAGACACTTCTATCCCGCTGAGCTGAGACGATCTGAAAAGGAGAAGTCTGCCTTGCATTCGACCTACAGGAGACTGGTCAATAACCAAAGCCCTACAACAGTCCGGTCGGAGAGCACCATCTTCTCCTCGCGGTTGGGCTGCTCGGACCCCGCTGCAACGCATTCGAGCACCCTCCGCAGCCCTCCCCGCACCCTTCCTCCTTATTGCGCACCTCGCTGCCTCTCGCCGACCTTCCGATTGCCCTCCCCGCCGCCCTGCACGCCCCCTCTGCCCTTCCAGCTGCCCAACTGCTCCCACGCTGATCTCCCCGCAGCTTTCTCCGCTACCCTCACCGCTGCCTTTCCAGCCGCAATTCTGCTGCCCCGTGCTTCCCTCCTCTCCGCTCTTTCAGCCATCCTTTCCTCTGCCCAGCACATTGATCTCCCCACTGCTCTTCCCTCCCAGTCATCTTTTCGCGACACGTCTCCTTCCCTCTCTTCTGCTCTTACCGGTGCACTCCCCGCACCCTTTGATGCCGCTAACCTTCCCACTCCCTTTCTCGCGCCGCTCTCTTCGTTGCTCTTCCCTGCCTCCCTTACACTGCCCTTCTCGCTGCTCTCCCGCTACTCTTTCTGCCGCCCTTCCCACTGCCCTCCCCGCAGTGGTCACCATCCCATCGCACCTTTTCTCACTGCCCTCAACCTGCCCTACGCGCTGACTTCCGCTGTCCTACCCACTGCCCTTTCAGCCACCCTTGCGCCGCCCTACCCGCTTGCCTCCCCGCTGCTCGTCCGGCCGCTCTTTTCTCTGACTTCTCCCCGGCCGTCCCCGTCGCCCTACCTCCTCGTACCTTTCTTTTTCTTCCTTCAATGACGTAAAAGCTAGGGTACTGAAGTATCTACGAGTATTTCCCTACTATGTTGTGCCATACTATTTAAGATTTGTATTGAATTTAGAAGCAAAAATAATTGTTACCTTAACTACATCCAATTGTAAATTGTTCATTCAGTCTCGCTGTAACCGTGGTATGAGCAGCACGTATCCGTGGTACGCGAAACAAGTTAGTGGCTATTGTCATATGATTGGTTGTTTATTATATTAAAGCAGGCGTGTCAAGATCGCCGGCAAGGTAACGAGCTTACTCGAGCTCGTGGGCACTATGTCCAGAGAAATTGGCGCAAGATTTAGAAGTAAGGGTTGTACAAATAGCTCGGGAGTAGCGATACGTCACTGAATACTTGGCTCGTGACAGTCTTTGGGAGAAGTTACTTGACAGTTATTATTACAAATTTAGCTGTATTAATTTCTATTTTCTCTTTAAGGTAAATAATGATCCATGAAAATGAAATAATACATCAGTCCGATTTCAAATTCTCAATTGAGAGTAAACTTAAAAAAAAATGAATAGAAGATATTTTGATTTCATAATAATATTTATTTAAGAGTCATCTAAAAGCATGAACTTCCTACGTTCAGTTTAAAAGGTTTAATAGACAAATATTCTTGTCTGTTAGAAGCGCTGTCCGTCCATAAGCGATAATTGTTAACTTATAGAGAGACTTTAATTTATTTAACATTATTGCTAAATACAATAAATAAATGTATGATTTAATATAACAACACAAAGTGAAAACAAGGAAAGAATTCGTCATTCAAGTATATTCCGGTCACTTAGCAAACATGTTTATATAAGGGAGAGTTGAGTAACAAAATAAACAGCAAATAGTAATAAGTAGAAAAGAAAATAAACATAATACAATTCTCGGTTATTTGATTGAAAAATCCGCAAACATATTTTCGTATGAAAACCGCGTTTTTCGTTCACCGCGTCGCACCGCTTCTGCCGGAGCATGTGCACCCCTTTCTGGATTTGAAGGGGAAATGAGTGCAGGGTCAGGGGAAGTTGCTCGTGCCTCTAGGAGCGCCGGGCTCCCCAGGCGGGTAAGTACCTCGTGCGGGCGCGGTTTGACGTCCCTGTATTAAAGTGTAAATTAGTGCATCAACTGAATCAGAAGGGCTAAGATTTATCAAAAGTCAGTTGCTTCTATTTCATCGCGATGGCATCCCCTACCTATGTAAACATAACCAAAGAATAACAGGTAAACAACAAATCATAAGTGAAGAAATCTTACGGTAGTGCAACTGTAACTGATATTTTTCGTACCAAGG
Source organism: Teleogryllus occipitalis (assembly GCA_011170035.1). NCBI lineage: Eukaryota > Metazoa > Arthropoda > Insecta > Orthoptera > Gryllidae > Teleogryllus > Teleogryllus occipitalis. Next base: position 50,410 of record BLKR01005379.1, read on the forward strand.
ATCGGGCAATTGTAATATAATTGCCAGATTCTTTAACTGTTAAAGACTGTGTCAACAAAGTAGCTACTATCGTTAACCACAATGATATCAGATTCAGATAACCACAATGATATCAGATAAGAGTTTCTAATAATAGGATATGTGTTTTCTTAAATAGCAAAAAAATTGCGTATTACCTCACTGATAATTATAAATGCACAAACTACTACACAGTAGGTGACACAAAAAACTACACAGTAGGTGTCAGTACATGATCTTAATAAAAGAGCTAATTATGGACAAGTTTAATTTGAACGAAAAATCACTATATTCAATTTTTTAGTTGTAGGAAGACGCAGGAAATTTTGTAGTTGTAGGAAAAATTCAAAATTTTGCAATTTTCGAAAATTCAGAGTTGACCGTGAAAACGGACTTATGCCACCTTTCTAAGTGTATTTTACTCTATTTTACAAGAAATTTAAAGAAAAAAATTGGAGCAGTTTTTTGGAAAACTTTGAAAATGTCCGGTGGGCCTTTTGTAAAGTACCCCCAAATTTTGAAGAAAAATCAAAATAGCTGCGCCTTGAGTCAAGACAGATCGACCGGGGAGTATCCATTTCGGGAAAAAATCCTACTTTGGTTATGCGCTAGTGGTGTTCACGGACGAACAGACGGATGGACGGACGGACGGACGTTTTGAAAAAACCAACACTTTTTCGGTATTAGTGGACCCCAAAACGTGTATTTCCGTTCAATTCTCGAAATAGCTTTTCCGCAACATTACATAAATTCCTCTATTCTATGTACTCTGTAAATACGTACGTGTACGATAACGTATTGAACTACGTGTATACTCGGTATACGAGAAATTCACTTGTTAATTGTAACATTAAGTGATATGCCTGAAATTCCTCAGTGTTGGTGATTGACACTGATTTTGAAAAAAACAACAATAGATGATTTATACTTAAAAGGTTTCTCAAAATAATAATATACCATCGTATATGTACGAAGACAAGTATTAATTTCATTCTCTTTAACATGAACAGAAATATGAAATGTCAACATTTTTTAAAGGACAATAACCTTATCAATAAACCGTAAAAAACTAAGAGTCACGTAAGCATCAATATTGTCTAAATATTATGCAAAATAATGTATTAGTAATGCATAATGTCTGTTATGATGATTATGTTTATGCTTATAAGGAATTCTGTTGATTTTGAATGTGGTTGCTAATGATTGTAATGTTACTCATATTTAACAAATTATGTATTAGTTTTCTTTCTAAATTCTGTTGAACTTTTATGTATTGTTTTTTATTGTTATTGTTAATAATCGGTAAGAACTGGCGTTAAATTAAATAAAGCCTATTTTTAAAAAATGTTCATTTGCAATTGGGCATGCATTGCCATTCTCTACAGAAGCTGTTTTCCTTGTTTACAATTAATTTGTTACAAAATCAATTTGAAACACCTGAAATTGTACTACTTGTTGATTTTTCGCATACAATATTTTTATCATTAGCAATGAAAACTATTCTTCCATTCCTATTATGTCATGTTCTCTGCGCAAAGAAGAAAAAATACGTTGTGTTCATTTGCCATGGATCTTCATGTTACACTTCCAGCTGATGAATTATTTCCATTTTATAAGAGTTATCAAATGGATATTTGGAGTTTCACAAAAATGTCTTTCTTAATTTTAGCATCACTTCCATTGATAAATATTTCTCATATAGAGAAATTATCCGTCACCTTAACCAAAGTTTTCAACAGTCCTAATTTTATAGTACGAAAAGATGGTAGAAAAGCTTAAATGAGAACGAGTGCAGAATAAACTTTTTTCTCTCCATAGGTAAATGATTCACGCTTATACGTTCAATCTGGATTCCTTGCTCTCACTACACAATTCACACGTGTTGTGAAATTTCGGTATTCTGAAAGTGAAAATAAGAAATAAATGGCTTAAACCATAATGTATAAAAAAACGTACTGATTTTTTTCAAATCAAATTTAGTTTTACACGACTCCTTAATTTTATTTCCATAAAGGAATGGAGCACAAGGAAATTTGTTGTTTGTTGTCATTGAACAAACGTACAGCCTTCGAATTAGCTTATAGCAAACAAATGTGCAGTTTCCACCCCACAGATGTATGCTTGTTATAAAGACCATCCATTACAATGCATACATTGTTACAATACATTACTCCACCCTCGTCAGGGTACACATTTTGAAATTCTTGCTGGCGAATACAAAACAAAACTGATGGTATTGGAAGAAACAAAAGCAACCTACCCTTCTACAGCAAACCTGACGAAACCAAAATGATTTCATTGACCACTTTGATGGCACGTAATATTATTGTGGATTGTACTTTAAGTAAACCTACTTTTTAAAAAAAATACAAAATGAATAACATTTTGTTCCTGTCATTCAATACAATAAAATTAGCACTCTGGATTCAATGTAATTAACTTCGGTTGGAACTAGTTTTATTACAGTAAAATTCATTGTTGCACAGTGAAATAAGCAAGTCTTTTTAGCAAGCCCTTGTGACGTCTTATCAAAATTCTTCGGATGTTGGGAACAGTAGAGATTGACGTACTCGTGGCCACGTGGTTTATGTGCGTACCTAGACGACAATTTAGTTTAGGTATAGGTAATTTTGTGTTAACTGGCTAGAGACTCTAAACTTGCCAAAATAATGTTGCTTTTTGACTTTTGTGGAAATTTGATAACGGACAGATATGTATATTTTCATTTATTTAATATTTTTTGCATTGCATACAAGAAATGAAGCTGTATTTGTAATATCAAATCGTCCGGTGGGCCGCGGGTGGGCCAGGCTTGTTCTTCGGCTCAGTCTATTTTGTGGAAAAATTCAAATCCTGATCCAGGTCGTTTACATCATATTGAGTAAACAGATTACGCTCAAAAGAAGCTTCAAATGTAGGATATTGAATGTGCCTTATTTTATATTTTATATTAGGATATAGCTGATATTGAACTTCGGTAGCAGCTTCATCTTTCAATTCATCTTCTACAGTTATGTATGTTTAAAGTTGTGGTACAAGTAGCACTTGGATATGGGGCATTGGCTTTTTAGCAAATTACGATATCTCATTGAGCGTGTGAATTTCCTAATTATTTCATTTATCTCTGTAATACAGAACTTTTGTCTTTATAACACTACCTGAATACTGACCATTTTTATCAGCTGTATGCATACGTTTTTGCCGGTTTTGTGGTAGAGAAAACACGAATTTTCAAGGGAAATTTATTTTTTGTTTATTCAAAATATTGGCCATCGGCTTCTACAATCTTCGCCCATCTTTCAGTTAAGTGAAGAATATCTTGCCAGAAAAATTGCTTGACATTTTCGGCAAACCATTTGTTGAGCCAATTTGCAACACCTTCGAAATTGCCGAAGTGCTACTCCGCGAGCGGCTGCCCACTGATGCGAAGAGGTCAGATGGCGGCCGGTGCGGGTGGATCTCCCCTCCAAGCGAGGACTCTTCCACTGGATTTGCTGTGTGAGATGGAGTCTCGTCGTGCATTTGCCATTCATTCAAATCGTGTGGGACCCATTGACCGAGTTTATTGATCTTCCCAATTGCTCACGTCTGCTAATTGTTTCTTCTGACACATTTAGTTTTGCCAATTGCTGTTGAGTTTGAGTTGGGTCGTCAACCAATAACGCCTGAAATTGCTCGTCTTCGCACTTTTGTGTTCTACCAGAGCGCACACAGTCTTTCAAATTGAAATCTGCTACGTTTACATTGTCGAAACCATGTCTCATATCTTCTAATTGTTAGATCGTGATCACTATATGTGTTTACCTGCATACTATGACTTTCCATAGTCTGTTTTTATTAAATAGGAAAAGCAATGCGTGCCGCAAATATTTTTTTTCAGGCACAAAATTTCGACATGATCACTGAACGATCCAACCCAGTCGCGGACTCAACTTACGCATGTTGGTAGGTTAATGCCAGACAAACAAACTGACGTAGTTTCAAATTCACACGCTGCGTACTGTTTGCTGGAGCCATCTCTTAATAAAACCGGAAAAGACTTATGCACACACCTGATATAAATCATCATGTATGTAGCTATTAAATTTGCAAAGCAATACTTGGCATTGTTAAAACAAAATCTATGGACGATGGAAAATTTTTATGAGATTTTGGTTTATTTATTTCAGGGTTTATAATAACATGCAAAGATTATAACACAGATAATAATCAATATATTATGATCCGTAATTAGGTTTACTAGTGTTCTAGGGGAGACCTGGTCTCCTTTGCCTACCCTAGAAACCGCCTCTGCTACATAAGACAAATCTCGGAATTAAACTTCGCCCGATTTTATGCCACACTACAATTCAATCGTGAATAAATATTTTAATTTCGGTAAATCTTTAGTTCTTTGAGAAAACTAACAAAAAAGGAGTGGTAGACGTCCTTATTGAATGATAAAAATTAAAACATTTAAATGAATACAGTACAAATAGCACTAAAGCGTAGTACATAAAGGAAAATAATGTTATGCAATATACACAATGACATAGTAATTACCATAACGTTATGCAAATCTGAGGTGCAGGAAACAGTGTGCGGTATGCTTACTAGATGCATTAACGCCCAAAGGATCAACTTAGTGGTATACAGCTTGTTTGTTTTGGATTAATATGAAATACAAAAGCATGCTGTATTTCAAACAACGATGTGTGGAAATCGTCGAATTAAATCACTCACTTTGTTGCACTGTGGAAAGCGAAAGATAATTTTGCTATTGTTTAATTGTCTTGAAGCGTCATATTCAGTAAGGAGCAACATTTAATAGCCTTCTCTGCTGAAAGAATTACCATTTTAATTGAACATTTTTGAAAAAAGGAATGTATTCAAAAGTACAGTGAAATAAAACAGGGAGGTAACACTGAAAATGTTGGGAAAATTGTGTTAGATAATCGATCAGATATAAGATCTGTTTGTATTAGTACAGATTAATCCATTCTCAAATGAGCATTGGTCATGAACATGTGAAAAATTGACTATTTCTTATTAATGAACAATTTGGAATAGCGCAGGTAGTGAAAAAATGTGAAGTTAACATTGTTTTCCGAATAAAATTTACCTCGATTTTAACAGGCCTTAAAGGAACAAGAGTGTTGACAGAAATGAAAAGAACATTTGCTAATAAAACACGGCGAAAAAGGTAATTTCGCGCCAATCTCAATAATTCAAGTGCGGTTGTGTTTTTCATAGAGATGAACTGCGTGAAGATTAAGTGTTTGTTGCCACTCAAAAGAAAGTCACATGTAATTCGTGTCTGACTCATATAATTTCCAAATATTATAAAATTCATCAGAACTTCAAAAGGAGAGTGTCTTATTTATTTTTAATAAAACTGTATTCATAATTATCCTGAGAAAATAAAATATAAACAGTTTTTCTATCCAAAAATATCTTCTCAAATTTTCTCCTATAATAAAGACGTTCAAGCAAAACCCTCCATAAACGTTTGCTGTAAGAACATTTGGAATGTAAGATTTCTTGCGCCCCATACCTGGACGGAAATTTTCCTGCCGCGATGAAATATCTGTAACCACGTATTTCTTGTTTAAAAATACTTTATATTGATTGTTAATATCCTTACCATTGTAATGATTGCCAGTTTGGGACAATTCATATCAACATAAGTTTTTTGTGCATTTTTCTACAAGTCATATTATGCGTTGGTACCTTGTTTTGCTTTGGGACAGTAAAAAAGATAATAATACAATAAAACTATATTTTCTTATCTATCACGCTTGATGTAGAGTTGTTTCTGTTATTGGCGTGAAAATAATCAATAAAATAAATTTGTCCCTCCATCACTGTTCCAGATTACATTGACGTTGCATGCTTACATGTAACTTATCTTAATAAGGGAGGATGTTTGGAATGCTGGAAGACGTGAAACGTGGAATCGATACAAATAAAAGAAAGAAGAAGTCGGTTTATTGCTGTGAAGAACCTGTCCATTGGATGCTGTGTGAAAGTATCTACTTCCACGTACTTCACGCTTTTGTGGTTTATGAATTTTTTTTGGTATCCAAAAGGCCACTGCAGTTGACCAGCTCGAATCCTGTACCCCACTTCTTAAATGCCCTTCTACACGGTTGTGAAGAACGTGATCGCATTCCGTTTACAGAAACAATATAATATGCAGCGTGCGTACTGTTGACACAGGTTGTCGGTTCTCTTGTAAGCAGATCTGCGGCAGAGTAATCACAACATTGGCGGCAGCAATGCGTGCCGCGGGATTCCAGAGATTCGTAGCCAGGCGCGCCAGACGCGCGCGGAGCGGGGCGGAGCGGGGCGGAGCGGGGCGGAGCGGGGCGGAAGGGCGGGGCGGGAGAGGAGGCGGAAGCGGAGGCAGCGGGAAAGCAGGCGACGCGAGCAGCCGGCACGAGAGCTGTGTACGGGTGTGATTAGATTGTCAACGAGGTTTGTGTGTTTATCGAATGATTATGTACAGAAAATAGATGGATTTCAATTTCCTCCACTCCTATGATCACAATGCGTGCGGCCTGTGAAAGCCAAATATTAATCCGTGTTTATGTTGCCCGGCGCCAGGGCTGGCCAAGGAAGGCAGCTCCGACGGGACAGAGCGGTCAGGGAAAGCGGAGAGAGTAACGTATCGATTGTTAGTGATTTCGTGCGAGTCGACTGTTAAGGTCGTTAGTCCCGTAAGTGTAGTGCATGCTTTCTTTCTCGAGAGGTGGCGGTGATTGTCCCCTGCTGGATGCAACTTACTGTCAGCTAGCGGAGTTTTCCCCAACCGGCGAGACACCGCCCCAGCTGGGACAAGCTCTAGGCTCCCGACAGGTCTCCTGGCATGTGCGATAGTGTAGTACACGTAAGTGTAAATGTGGGTAAGTAAGGGGTGAGGATGGAACAAGGAAGTGGAAGAAAAAATCGTCGCGATTCATGGCCCGTTTGTTAGGGTACTGCTCTGACATTCGTCTATTGTTAATCAGAGAAAGCACTGGAAACTATTCGTCTATTGTTAATCAGAGAAAGCACCGGAAACTACCGATCAGAGCTGCCGGCCACCAGAATTCTCCTCTAGACACCGACTGAATTCGACTTCGCTGATTAGCTAGTGTCGAAAATCCTAGATATAAGGTACCTAGCACTACCTAGCACTTCCCGGTCAGAGCTACTGTAGTGACCTCAGTTGAAGGAATCGGAGAGGGTAGCGGAGAGGGTGGGGCGGCGGGAGGTGATGAGTAGCTGTGGGCAAGTTGGGACGGTGCAGGGTAAGCTGTCAGGGGGGAGGCAACGGGGAGGCTCCCGTGCTAGCCGACGAGACCTGGCGTGGGAAGTGAGAGGTTGCGAAAGCATTGTGTGTGAAGGAGCAGGCCGGGGATGAGCGAAAAGAATCGTCTTGGAATTGGGAGAAAGAACGGAATGGATTGATGTAAGGCGAGGTAGGCCAGAACGACACAGGGATGAAGTGGGGAGACGGGGATGAGAGAGGATGGGTGGAGAATGGAGAGGAAGGGTGAGTCGAGGACGATCGGGTGAGGAGGGAAGACAAGGACTGATGGTGAGATGGGGAAGAGAGGTGTCGCCGGGCAAGGGTACAGCGATGAGAGGCCAGCAGAAGGGCTGAGAGGAAAGGTGAGAAAGTGCGGGACGATTTGGCGGTGTCGTACCGCGCACCGTGTAGTGAAGTCTAGTGTAGTGCTGTGTCGTGCAGCCCTGGCGTGGGAGTTATCCCATGATGCAGCGCGAGGCTGAGATAAGTTGTATTATTTGACACCAATTGAATTATATAATTGTATGTTTCTCAAACTGATAAAACTGATAATTCCTATTATAAGAATATGAATTACACTCTATTCTGCCATACTAATACTTTGAAGTGGGTAATAATACATTTTAAAATACAAAGAAAGGACTGATTTGAAACCATCAATATTCTTTGTTTGGAAGCAATGCACATTCTCTAATTTAACCGGCCCAAGTGGTTCAGGTCATCAATTGATGCCACTCACCAGTGGCCAGCCACGTGCCACGGACCGCGCGATCTTTTCTTCCTCTTCCTTGTCATATCCCCTCCAGGTACTTACACATTTACGTGCACTACACTACCACACATGTTGGAAAACCTGTCAGAGACTTAGAGCTTGTCCCGGCTGCGGCGGCTTCGTGATAATAGAACAAGCAATGCACTTACGGGACTAAATGACCCTAACAGTTGACAATCAATCAATTCTCTACTTGTACGTTCAGTTACAGAATTTTTATAGCGTTTATCCATAAAAACCAATAATAATAATAATAATAATAATAATAATAATAATAATAATAATAATAAGCGAAAGTAGTTCACCAAGCGCTTGGAAATAATACCATGTAGTTGAACAGGAACAGCCATATTATAAATGTAAGCCTGAGCAAATCATTAGTAATCAACAGGCACGAATTTTGTGGGACACGACAATGTTAACTGACAAAACGGTTGAAGCAAACAGACCTGATATTGTGCTGTTTGATAGAACAGCGAAAACAGCGATGATTATCGACGTAGCAGTTCCTTCAGATGAAAAGCTAATATTAATATTGGCTGAGGAAAAGCGAAAATATCAACCACTGGCTGTCGAATTAAAGGATATGTAAAGACTGCAAAGAGTAGAGATAGTTCCTGTGGTAGTGTCCGTAAATGGTGTAGTCACGAAGAACTGGCAGAAAACTAGACAAATTCTACAATTACAAGAAAAACATCTGAAAACTATGAAGGGAAGCTGCTTTACTTGGTACAGCCAACATTGTCAGGAAATTTCTGGGTCTCGATTGAGGGATAATTAACCAGAGAAATTAATGCATCACTAGAAGGTTGCGAAATATTGCAAGGTTAAAAATTGAGAATAATTATGAAGTGTTTGTTCTGTAGACTTTATATTCTTTGTTTCTCCATAAACATTGTACAGACAGATTTTGTCTCGGGCAGGATAACCCCAACATCTTTTGTACTTAAAAAAGAAAAATTATAAATGTATAATAATAATAATAATAATAATAATAATAATAATAATAATAATAATGTCTTTATTACTCAGGCCGTAAGGCCTGGTCTTCCGACTAACCTCTTAAATATTTACATTTACGTAATTACAATTGAGGCGTTCGGGCGGAAATAGTGATAACTGACATTTGACGTTACTTACAAAATTACAACGATCGTATTAGCTAACGGAAGCGTGCAACACATAACTAATAAATTGTGAATGTACTTTCATTATCAATTTTCTGGGTTCTAAAGCTAACATGATATAAATAGACCCCATGTTTCTTATTTACAAGAGAGGTGTGGTAAGTCAAGAATTTTACTTTCGTAAAATGTCAGAAATTCTCATACACCCGAACGCCTCAATTGTGAACAAAGGGTATAGCCGATAAGGGGTGAAAAATGCCGCCATAACAAATCGACAATTACCCTTTGTCATATACAAATCCGACGATGTAATTTAATGTTAAGTCCGATTCTTAAAGGGGCGGATCCAGGAAGTATTTCGGGGAGGGAGAATTACAGTTGGGACCTCCAATATATTCTTTTAAAATAATATTTTTTTAATTGTTAACTTCAAATTTTCAAAAATATTTTGAGTGTATTCATAATGTAAATGCTGCTTTGGATGTAATGTAATGATCTAGAGGTAGTTTGGATATTATAGAATAATCGGGATATATGGAATACTAAGCTCATTCTTCTATCAAGAGCTGCAGCCAAGTGGAACAGTTGTAAACTACTCCAGTATGTTCGTATGATGCTCTGCAAGCAGTGTCACCCGCTGGCCATATGCATCACAACTGCTTCTGAAAAACATTCGTTTTCGGTCTCCAAACATTTTCGCAGGTAGGTTTTGACTAGTCAATACTACAAAATTGACATTCCCTGGTGGATCTGGCAAGTTGAGGCCCTGCAAATTTGAATCACACATTTTGATTTTGGTGGCTGCTTTACCTCAACTCCAACGACATGCACAATTGTTCTCAAAAATTGCTCCTCGATTTTGGATTATTTTTTTTCGAATAGAGCATAGTGCGACGGAAAAAATAGCGCAACACCCATTTTCGTAGAACTCGTTTTTTCGAAAATTGCAAAAGTTTAATTCTTTCAGTGTCATCCTACAACTACAATATTGAAGATACACATTTTTTTCTGCATGAAATCTGATTTTTAAAGACAGATCTGGAAACAAGGTCATGTACAAATTTTCGAAAATGTGAGTACTTTTCGTGAAAATACGGGCGCGAAAGTACGTGCTGTTTTAGCACTACTAGTTTCACTTAAAACAATGGCGCATGTCTAGTTTGTTTGACGTCTGTGAATTTTCGAATATTGCATGTTGGAAATGGAAGAGAAATTAGGTTTTTAAGCGTAGCCCGAGCGAATGCGGTATATCCACTGGATAGCGTAGGTAGAACGATCGGCGAGTTTATTCCATTGACCTGAGATTCAGTCTCGGCGCAGAAGAAAATGTTCTGTTTAGAAACACAGGATGTAGGAGTAATATAATATTGCGTAGCCGTAACGAATGATAGAGAAAGTTCGTGCTGTTGTACCACCACTAGTTTCAGATAATGGTTTATCTTGTTTTCATGGTTAGGTGAAACTACGTTCGTTATGCGTGAAAATTATAAAATAAGTAAACTCTTATTAACACGAATTCCAAGGGACCGAAATTATCGGAGTTTGTGTTTTCGTGCTATACGAGTATTATAAATGTCTGCATTGCCGTAATCCCTTTCTGGGACCGACGTTATGTCAGTGTTACGGAGAAATTCGTATTAAGCGAGTTCGTGCTATCGAAGGTTTAGTGTAGTTTGACGTTGAATAGGTTTTTGCTTAACTCATCCTTTATCCGACATTCTTGCTTATATCACGTTCTGCGATAATATTATGACTCTCCTATTATGATAACCATAGCACATATTTTACGAGCAAGAGGGAAAAATAATTTTCCCTGTCAGTATATTGCTATCAACAGCCAGGTTAACTATTTCAGTAGCCTACTTTCTCCACATCGAGTTCACTCGCGCATTTTTTAGGTTCCTCTTTAAAATGCTACCATCGTACCTGGGGTTGGAGTAACTCCATAATGGACCTATAAGCTAGTGTAAATTAGAATGCATCAGTATCGGTCACAGTTCCAGGAAACAGTAAGTTCCCAGCTCGACGCGACGTCGCTGTGTGCAGCGCCGCATGTATTTTTGCGATAAATAACGCTATTTTCACGGGCGATTTATCCCGTCATGCACGACCGGACGAAACCGCACGTGAAAATATAATCACGCGTAATCAAAACAGAGATAGCGGAATCGCGTTCGCTTTTTGCCGCAATTTTTTATTTCCTTTGCGTAAACGAGATTTTATTTCGGGGCAAATTTCCCGGCGGGGCACACCATGTCGGTAATTGACCGGCACACGCGGTCGCCAATGCTGTCACAGCCCACGTCCCCTCTCCCTCCTCACCCCCATACTCTCACGAACCCGCTCCCCCGATCCAGTCCCCGCCCTACCCCTTTCCCACATGCTCATGCCCTGCCTCGCGCTCTCCCAACACCATAGTCATTGCCATTGCTACTGCCATTGCCTCGCCGTCGTCACACGCGCTTAGGTGGCTCAGAGCATCAGCTGATGTCACTGCAGTGCCTCACATCTGCAGGCTCTAACGTTCGACCAGACACGACGGTGGCAGGATTTTCTAAACTTGTTAAGGGAACTAAGTCGAATTAAGCAGGTCTGGAGGAGAATTCTAGCGGCCGGCTGCTCTGATCAGTAACTCACCCCTTACGTACCCACACACCCACATGAAGTACATTATATCACTTGTAGGGAGCTTAGAGCTTGACCCAGCTGGGGCGGTACTCCGCTGGAGGGAGATACCTGCTTGGAAAAAATCTGCGCAAGCCAACGTAGGTCGGCTACGGATCTCGCCAGCTAGCTGTGGAAGATCACCAATTCCCACGATGATAACACACTACACTTACGGGACAAAACACCTTAGTATACCCCCGAATTCACAAATCAATTCAGTAACGTTTCGGAGGGATTAATTAAGCCACTGTCCACCTAACATCAAAAGCTTTGGCTCAGTTAACCCCGTTGGTAATTGCTTTTAAAATGTTATAACTTAACCGTCAAGCATCCTATTCTGTGCAAATCCCACATTTAATAAATGCCAAAAATTACTGATTTCATATATACTGTCATGATTTTCACTCATTAATTTTATTGATGAAAAAATTGCTCTTGCCTTACTCAATATGTAATAATAATAGTAATAATTACATTACACTACATTACATTTGATTTGAACTGCAATTGGGTATGACCCGATGGTAGTTAAATAACAATAATAATAAATATAATAATAATAATAATAATAATAATAATAATAATAATAATAATAATAATAATAATAATAATAATAATAATAAAAGGGCTAAATACAACAAATGAAAATAATTATATTAGTTTTTCTTGTAACTACGTGTCGCCGTCTTCCAACATGGATTTATTGCTTGATACCTTATTTTAATTGAATTATAATTTTTTATTTTATTTACAAAATTTCTGGTATTTTTACTCTCTCTCCTCGCTTCGTAAGAACTGAAATTACTGCAATGGTGAGCTGGAAATTGCCAATTTCTCTATAGAAAACCTCTTACTGCCGGGTCCTTGTAAGGAAAGAGTGGATAAATCCCATTCATATATATAGTGAGTTATGTGCTCTGGCACGTTATATAGTCCGAATCCATGTTTTTTTCTTGATACCGAAAAATCGATTGAGGGATTGCGATCCCGTTCAGCCGAGTTTTTCCCCACTTGATATTTCTCCATAGATTTCGAACGAACTCGAGGCCCTGCAAATTTTGAAATTGATAATTTGATATTTGGGAGTACTTTACATGAAATCTCAACATTTTCAAACTTTTCTCTATACCGGCTTAAAATTTCTCCTCTTATGTATACGGCGGATCGGCTTAGGGCGGATCGACTTTTAACTTCGTCCACGTGGTTTGAGTAATAAAAAATTTTAAGAAACTAGTCTGAACAGTTTATGGGTAGCGTGGTGAACAGACTGATGGGTTGAGACATTTAGCCGCCAATCGATCGATTGATTGATGATGCCGGGCGCATCAACTGCTAAGGCCATTTAGCCCCGTAAGTGTAGCCATTATCTTTTATCGCGGGTAGTGGGGGGTGACCTTTTCCCGGTGGAAGGAGTGTTTCGGACCGACCTAACTGATGGCATGCGGTTTTTTTTCAATCAGGGATCTCCCACTAGCGAGCCACCATCCACTTTGGACCAAGCTCTAAGCTCCCCACAGGACTCCCAGCGTGTGTGGTAGTGTAGTGCATGAAAGTATAAGTTCAAATAATTGATGAGGATAGAACAAGAAAGTTGCAGAAAAGACCGGGCGCAGTCCGTGACCCGTTTTTAGGGTACTGCTCCGGCATTCGCTTGTTGTTCAGCGGAGAAAACGCGGAAAAGTACCGGCAAGAGAAACTGATCGCTAGAAGTTGCTTCCAGACATCGGCTGAATTCGACCTAGCTATGTAGTTGGTGTCGAAACTCCTGCACCGTCGGGATCCAAACCCTAGAACATCCGGCCAGAGGCACTGCTGTGACATCAGTTGATACCCTGAACCATCTAAGCCGGTGCCGTCACTCGATTTTTCGGCGTCATGGACCCTCAAAACTTGAATTCTGGCTCACCACGTGTAAGAGTAAGTAATTTACTACATGTAGAAACGTGATTTATCCAGTTTTTCTACTAGAAGTAGTTGATTTATTCAGCATTGCAATACTTTCTCTTTTGTACGTACGTAGTAAGGCGAGAAAGCAAAACGTTTTTCTTGCATTTGGGCAAGCCTGAAACTGACGACCCGCAACATATTGCGCTAGGGAGTCCGGCCATAGCTGCGCTGTGCCTTAGTCGCGCACGACATCCTAAAGCGCGCCCGATATGTCAATTTGGAAAGCATTATTGTAGTCGCGCCTATCTCCGGCGCTTTGTTTGAACAGTTAACACGTAGACGGGCATCTAATGCAAAGGAGGTGTGTAGCACAGTGTCGAGAGGTTGTCGTTGGATGGTAGCACAAATAAGGTAAAGCCTGGGTGAAGTGAGAGAGGTGAAGAAGAGAAGCCTTCCGACGCGTTTGGTCGGGCCCAACGATATTCAGCTACCGTCACCGCCTCAGAAAACATCCTTCGGAATTCTTCTCTGCCATCACGAATGGTCTAGTGGCACTGCAATAATTATGAACGTAATTAGGCCAAAAAACAGAAAATAACCAACCGTTAACTGTATTATCGGCCGTGTGTCGTTCAATACTTTTCGTTATACTATCTTTTTAGAACAAAAAATCGTGGTATAAACAAAAAATATGAATTCTTGGAATAAGACTTGGAATACTCATACGCCATCTTTAATTTCAACTCATTTGTTTCGATTTTTCTTAATGAAAGCGCAGTGTTAAATACCTAACGGTCACCTGTCTTCATGAGGGGCTCTTCGTTTGTCATGACTCTCGACGGAAATTTGTCCAATAGAATGGGAATAACCACGTACCGGGAGAGATGGCTCAGTGACAGTGACAATGACAGTTGCAGAGACATCAACTGATGTCACTGCAACCCGCGAATTCGCGGATGTTAAGCGTTTACTGTACTTGAGTAACAGAAAGAATTAGAATATAGTGTAAAAACAAACATACTATTTACTTCATTTCTAAACACTATAACGTATCACCCGATTTCCATCTCTACTCGCGAAAAGAAACAAAGCATTTTAAGAAAAGTAATAACACAGATAAAAATAATGAAAAATTAACAGCATACTTTGAACACTATTAACAAATGTAAAGCAATGTGGAATATCGTAAAAATGCGACCTGATCATCTTGATATTTTGCAGAGAATGTTTTTTAAGGGTCAATAAGAAAGAACTAAGGACTCCAGTAAAAGCTGTATCTTTAACCAGCACTTTACGAGAATTACGGGTCTCTCACGAAGGAAATAAAATTACAGAATTAAACATCACACTTTTCTCAAAGAATTTATGACGCATGTTGTTTTGTGAAACTTCTTCCAGTAAAATCCTCAGAGTAGTCAGTATACTAAAAAATAAATATTCGGTTGGTTTAGTTGAATTTCCGGATTGTTTATTAGAAATGGGTACTTGCCTTTTTTCACCCGTTTACTCATTTTCAATGCTTCTTTGTGCAGAGGAATGTTTCCAGATATTTTCAAAAAAGCAAAAATTAAGCCACTTTTTAAAAATGGTAAGAACAATGAAATTCAAAATATCGGCCAAATTCTCTTACGTCAGTTTTGTTAAAAATTTTTTTTCTATATGTAAATGGAATCTTTCCTCACGAAAATCGCAACGTTTTCAGACTCTGATCATGGGTTTAGAAAATTAAAATCTACGGAAATGGCCATTTGTTATTTTCTTAATGACATCGCTTCATCAACGCATCAAAATCAAGAAAGTATTGGAATAATTTTTTGATCTTTTGAAAGCTTTTGAAGTTATTTTGTGCTCAGATTTATTTTCATATGTAATTCATGGTTTTGACCTATGTTGGATATGTTCGTACTTCAAACTTCGATGACAGAGTAGAAATATCCTACAGATACGAAAAAACATTATTTACTCCTTTTTAACCATTGTAGATTCATGACTATATAATTCAATGTTGGAGGTTCAGATCATGGAAATTAGTCAGAGTAGTTAAAATATGATACCATTAAAGTTTTCCATCATCAGGGCTGTTGAAAAGAATAAACTTGTTAATTGCTTATCCAACATTTGTCATATTTACTATTCCACATACAAACGCGTGCGCACAAACACGATTGCACACTTCACACACACATACTTAAAAACGGATTGAAATATTATGCGTTCATTAAAAAAAATTACCCGTCTCCATAGCAGAAATCCTGGCCAGTCCCCGTTTCAGGACAGGCTGTTAGTTCGATCGCACGTGGCGAAAAATCTTTGCTTGGATTTTTCCTTTTGGAGGAAACGAGTCCAGGCATTGCGTTCTGCCGGTCGAAATTTCGAGGTCGTTTGCAATGAGGCTTCTCTCATTGGCACCTGCAAATGAGAAAGCGGTCGTTAATTACACTGGCGGAAACACACCACAATGAGTCACCACTTCCTCTACTTCTTGCCTGAAATTTCTAGATGTTCATTCCCTTCGTTTTCTCTGTCGCACGTTCGTCGCCGTGTGATTTTGAGGAACGTTTTTTAATGAAAAAATATCAGAAATATCTCGCATAATCCACAAAATTAGCATATTAACGATTTTTTAATGTTATTTCTGTATCTAAGATATTGTTTTTCTGTTATATAGCATTGAATCAATGATGTTGCTATAAATTCCAATACATTTACAGATTAAATATTGTATTAAAGACGAAGTATTTTAATGAAGGAATCTCTAAGTTTATTGTCCGTGTTTATACGTATGACATACTTCTTCCTTCTTTATTCTTGAGGGGAAAACTTGCATCAAACTTCAAAGTTACAGTATTGTTAAAATTTACTATTTATTTATATGTTTAATATATCAAATCACATTTCTAAAATCTTTTTTCTTTCATCATCAGGAAATTGGTTAACAATCACAAATAAGAAAGTGAAGGTAAGTATCTATCATATATGTAAATTTTTAACAATTATTAGGTCCTTGATGATAAGCACAATGATTTTAGAAACGTCGTAAATGTATACTTTATAATAAATTCATATTCGTATTTAACCTATAAAATAAATCGTTTTTTAATGAAAGATGATTAACATTTATCTCGTGAGTACGAAGTACTTCAAGCGTATTAATATTAGTAATAGGTAGGTATTAATAGTAGATCGACAAATTTCGAAACTCTGTCTCCATCAACAAAACAGTGCACGTAGTAGTTCACTCGCTTACTGAATGACAATAATATCGTAAAAACAGGTTGAAATATAAAATATCAAGAATGACCAAAATAATCTAGAAAAACTTTCTAATTAAAAATAAGTTTCTTCCTTTGTTAACTTTAAAATTAAACAAGCGGCACTCTGCTAATGTGCCTGGAAATTAATGTGTTCGTGCAGGTGGGCAGTAAGCAGGGTCCAAACAATAAGCAGAACACGCTCGCACGTAAGTCTTACTGAAGCGTGCTATTGCTCTGCGCTCGCATCAGGGACTTTTTTGGAATACAGAGCCAAGGGAGGGAACATCCGAACGTTCTCATACAAAGACCGCGAGATGATGCAGTGAGAAACTAAGGCGTATGAAGCATTGGAAGTGAAAAGCAATAAAATGTTCATTTTATATTTCGAGTGGAAAAATACACGAACTGTAACTCATTTAAAATATATTATGAATGAAATGTATTAAACTACTACATACTCATCTGGGTAGGCACTGCCTTCTTTGTTTATCACGAAGAGCCGCTCCTTGTATCTTGTCACCAATTCACATGTCAAAGTAATAAAATGACTGCAATGAAGTGAATTGACTTAGTTGCTTTTGATCATACAAACGGCAATTAAATATCATCCAGCAGATTTTAGAGAAATTGCAAACTTCTGTAAAATTGTTCAAAAGATATATTTTAATTTTTTACCGTTTATTATTGTTTATGTGTCTTTTTATTTCGTCGTTGAATTGCGATATAAATCTCGACTTACTCAAATACACACTTGCACATTTTCTGATTTATTCACATATCAACAAATACCTGCCAATATCCAATAACGATTCATCTTCACTTTGAACTTTTAAGCTCGGAAGGAGACCTTTTCTTCTTTGTAGAGATGTATCTGAATAAATGTTACAAATGTAGGTGGCCGAAGATGATGACATTTTGCCAATGGATATGTGGCAATAAATTTCACATAAGAAGATTACATATGTGTATTTATGCTTGTCTAACAGACTGCACTGTTTTGGAAAAGACAAGGCAGATCTTCGCTTGCTCCGGTACGTGAGCTTGCCCAACGTCAGTGCACGATGTGTTGCCTACCAATCAGGGGCAACTGTCACATTTATAACTAGTTATATGAGAATTCCCACCATATTGTTACCGGATCGTTGATCCCTCTATATTTTTTCTTTAAAACTATATTCTCTACAGTGTGGTGGGGTGTTAAATAAGGGGTATTTTTCACTATATTACACATTGCTTTCGTTTTCTAAAGACAGTTTTTTTAATTGTTCAAAATAACCTGGCCGTATAACATAATTTTAGCCATCGGTATGACATTCCTTGAAATTGATTTTTTCGTTTGTAGTTGTGAAAAGCATGTGACAAAAATCGTGTGAATCATGATGTTTAGAAATGAAATACAGAACACCTTTTGCTTTACTTAATGTTCTAATCCCTAATTTCTCTCAATAAAAATGGATATTATTATCTAGAGGTGTTGACTAAAACACCGTCTGACCGATCTCCATGAAAGTTGGCACATTTACGAGTTTTTTCACCCAGAAGGTTTATATGCTGTTAATTGTATTATTACTTCACTAAATGACGTAGAACAAAACTAAATATTCACCTGCAGCATTTTTTAATCTTTATCGTTAAATAACTCCTAAACGAAGCGTAATAGGGCATTAAAAAGTAAACTTTTCAGGCTGTAGTTCTCCAAGAAACGTTTCTAGCACCGTAATATACAGGATAGGATCTTTTTCAACATTCTGTTACATTTTTACTGGTCCAGTGCTTCTCGTATTATCCCACCTGCTCAGAGACGCAGAACCTGCCAATACATGTGAATGAGAGGGACAGGGAGAGGCAGAGACAGACAGATAGAGACACAAAGCAGACAGAGGCACAGAGAGACGGAGAGAGATGGAGAGAGAGACGAAGAGAGAGAGACGGAGAGAGAGACAGAGAGAGACGGAGAGAGACGGAGAGAGAGACGGAGAGAGACAGAGAGGCGAAGAGAGACGGAGAGAGAGACAGAGAGAGACAGAGAGAGAAACAGAGAGAGACAGAGAGAGACGGAGAGAGAGATGGAGAGAGAGACGGAGAGAGAGACGGAGAGAGAGAGAAGGAGAAAGAGGGAGATGAAGGGCAGAACGTCTGCCGGGTTCCACTGTTGTTCTCCAAGTTATAAGTATTGCGTGTTGTGAAATTTAGGAAGGAAGGATACAAGGAACTATAGGAGGAAGGAAGGAATGAAGGGAGGAAGGGAGAAATGGGGATAGAGAGGAAGAGAATAAGGGACGAAGAAAGGGAGGACGGAAGGAAAGAACCGCTCTGTAAAGCATCTTTGATAAACTCGGTTTTGAACTGTGAAATGAAAGAGTTTGAACTGTTTGGTTCGTTGGTCAAATATTTATTCAAATACTTTCGTGCTCCTAGTTTTTACATAACATTCTTACTTCAAGTGCATAGTTGAAGAAATAGTAGTATAATAAATAAAAAATAAAGTTTTTGGATCTAGTTGATGTTTGCGATCTCGACATAGTGGGGACTGAATCGTGGCTAAGTGAGGAAATCGGATCCTCTGAAATTTTTTCATGCTCATTACAAGATCTTTAGAAGATATAGAAATAGTAGAGGGTGCAGAGATGGAAATATTTCAAGGAAAAGCATTACGATAGGAACAAAATACGGCAATGCAAGAAAGCAAATGTAGAATGGATTCAAGGTCTTTTAGGGAACAATACGACCGCTTTCTAAGAACAGAGGTAGGTATGGAAGAAATTAGGGCGCGTTCAAAGATATTGTATACAAAGCTTTGCAAAAGTTTGTTCCGTGAAGAAATTCTAAAAAATAATCCGAATCCCGAATACAATGCAAATATTAGGCGAATAAAGAGTAACACGAGAAACGCAGTTAAGGACAGAAAACGCAGTAGCGAGCACACGAATATTTTCCGAAATCGTTAAAAAGAATTGGAGCGAGAAAAGAAAATTGCTCAGGAGACATATTTAAGGAATATTCTTGATGGGAAGGGAAACAACTGGAGAGGATTTTATAAATATGTTCGTAGAAGGAAGGGAAATAAAGAGGATATCCCAGTTGTTCGTGAAAATAGACGCTCATTACTGACGATCGCGCAAAAACTAATACGTTTAATAAGTATTTCAGTTCGGTTTTCAAAAGCAATAGGAACTATCCACTAATTCAAGGATTTTCTATTACAAATCAGTTTCATATTTAAGTAAACGCTCTATGGAATAAAGTAAAATCTGTGAAAAATGGTAAGTCAAGGGGTGCAGTCGACATTTCTACGGATATAATCAAACTAGAAGGAGATGAAAAATTGCCGGACAGAATTAGAATATTTTTCGTGTCTATGAACAATTCAAAAGTACCTGAAGATTGAAAATTAGCCTTATTCGTACCAATTTTTAAAAGTGGTGACAAAACTCTATTATGTAATTATAGGCCGGTAAGTCTTACGTCAGTGGTCTGCAAACTTATGGAGCATCTAGTTACGAGTTACATTACGTAAGCATGGGAAATGAAAAATGGCTCTACGATGGCCAACGCGGGTTCAGGAGTGGTTACGCGAACCTCAGGTAGTCACGCTCTTTCAGGATCTGGCAGATGTAATTGACGCGGGCGGGAGAGTAGACGCAATAGTTACAGATTTTGCCAAAGCCTTCGATGTCGTTCCTCATGATCGGTTTGCTCAGAAATTAATGTACTGAAGTATCGATCCCAGGGAGGTGGCGTGGATTAGCGAGTTTCTGCGAGATAAAAAAAACAGAAAGTTCGAAATGGGCAAGAGTTATCTTCCGGGGCAAGTGTTGTGTCAGGAATACCCCAGGGGAGTGTGTCGTTGTCATTGGACGTCTTCGTTCGGCTATTTGCAATCATCTGCTAGGGCACTTATTCTCAAACGTTCGGCTATTTGCAAACGATTTCATAATATATCGTAGTATGAATTCGAAGATGAAGAAATGCTGCAACACGATCTTGATGCGTTACATTACTGGGCGGAAACAGTGGAATGTCAATAAATAGCTCTAGAAGTAAATTCATCACTTTTGGCAGGGGTCATAATTACAGAGAAACAAATCACCGTTTAAAAAAACGACATTATTCCGCGAGTGTTCTCGTGCAAGTACCTAGGAATCCATTTCAATAGTAAATTAAGCTGAAGGAGTCACATAGATTTTGTTGTTCGGTGAGCTTGGACATCTCTTCACTTTGTAATGCGCATCTTAAAAAAGAGCACGACAAACACGAAGGAAATTGTTTATTTAACGCTTGTTCGTCCGATAATGGAATATGGAACAATTTGTTGGGATACGCACAAACTTATGCAGTGTAAAAATTTGGAAACGATTTAGCGTAGGGCAGCTAAATTTACGTTCTGGGAGAAGAAAATTCTAGGATGAGATTCACTCGGAAACGGCGAACAGTAGCAAGACTCTGCGCTATGTATACAGCTTATAGCGGTCATCCAACTTGGAAAGAAATCACTCGTCGGCTAATTATTTCTACGTACATCAGTAGAGTAAATCACAGACACAAAATAAATTTAAGACCGCAGGGAACGGATGTCGGGAAATTTTCTTTGACAAATCGAACGATGACGGAATGGAATAGATTGCATGCAAAAACCTTTGAACCCTTTCCTTGAAGAGTTCAAGAGTTTAGGAAATTAAACATTACTAATTCAATGAGGGACTTCATTGAGAATAGTAGGTTATATAGGTATACAAAAGTGTTACATTCTGAAGTGCGGGGTCTTGCAGTGTAGAGCAGAGAAATAAAGAAAGAAGTGATTAAGGAGTCATAGCGAAGTGAAATGCAGTGTAGTACCAATGCAGTGCGATCTTCTTTGTGCAAATAATCAGTGTAGAGTTAGAATATAGAAGTTCCTTTTTCGTAATGTAACTTAATGTTTTATGAATCACTCAGTTTTTATATTATTATTATGACTTGTATGTTAGTTATATTACCTTATTTATGTAATTAGCTGCCACCAGGTTATATCCAATTGCAGCATAAATAAATTGATCTTAAAGTAGTGTGTTCCAGCTGTGACATTGTTTTGAAATTGGAGCACCAATGAGCAGAGGTAATGGAAATGGGAATATCGAAAGAGATTCAAAAGAGGATGTAAGAGGTTTCGAAATAGGAATAGAATAAAATGAAGATTGAATAGAGGGATTGGATTTTGACTGGAGACTGCATGAAACATGGTAAGTGGGGCGTTCGCGTGGGCCTAGGATGGCCAATTCGCGACAAAAAAATCGAGCCTTCATATTCTGTCAAACCTCACAAATTTTTGTCTAGGTATAGAATATTAAGTGATTTATGTTATAAATACGTTTGAGCCATCATCGAAGTACAAGCCATTAAAAACAGGATAAAATTTAATTCGAAACTCCTTCATCTCTTCCCATACATTTAGTCCTACCCTGGTTTTGTTTTCGATACTCCACACCGCATTAGCAGCACCCATGATAGCACCAAAGGGAACAAAGAAAAGCTAAGCCAAACGACTCGTCACGGGCTTGCATATCAGTCCTTTTATGACAAATGAACGCTAAATTGACTAACGCTCCGAGAAGTCTGAAAAGTCCACGCCACGGTCGCTGATCAGGCAAGCTGGATGTCATTGGAGGGAAAACAGTTCCACTTAGCGTTTGACGAAAGTCGGTGCTACTTGGCCGGTTTGAAAAAGTCCGGTGCAGAGGCGGTATTTAGCGAAGGCTTTTTTTCTAGGGTTTTTATCCAGCCAACAGCCGGTTACCCTTTGCGTCCCGATGGGACGCATATTCGACCGTACACTAGACCAACACACTCGCGGGCTCCTCTGATCTGGGGTCAGGAAAACGCGAGGCCCTCCGCGACAACACACACAAAGTCAAGGGACAAACAACCATGCCCAATGCGGGACTCGAACCCACGACCCTTCGGACCGAAGCGCTGAGTCGGTACTCGCTCTTAGCCACCTCGGCCATCCAGGTCGGGATTGAGGATTTGATTATGTAATACATTGAAATAATTTTAAAGTAATATGTTTAGGTAAATGTTAATGAATATGTTTAAATACATTTTATTGTAAAATGCTTAAGCACTTTTTAATAAAGAGGTGAAATTAATGACCGAGTGGCTGGGACTTTAAAACTACTCAGCATTCAGTTTCAGTCACATATTTTTATTTTTATTGAGTAGTTTTATACTTCGATCCACTTGGTCATTACTTTCATTGGTTTATAAACAATCGATATTGGGTCTATCAGTAGCCATCGCATACCTTTTGATATAAAATGTTAGTTACTTTTTTAAAATATTCGTATTTCCGTTAGCTTTGATGTACATGATTGACTGCAACTGGGATGTTTGTGTAAAATATACAATTGAAAACAAAAAAATATGCTTTGTCCTATTTATTTAATTTTATTTGGACAGAACAGTGGGATTGCTTCTGTACGGGTGGGTTAGTTTACAAATTTGTGCTCTATACACGAGAAAGAAAACTGAAACTAATTGCAATACGTGAGCAAGAACAATATTTCATCTAGTAACAAGTCGCAGTGGTTGTAAATGGAAAACGTATTGGAGAACGGAGGATAGATCAGATGACAAATCAATTAAAGATTCAAAGTAGTTATTATAAAGAGGAAAGTTTGGTTGTGGACGGAAAAGGGTGAGTAAAACGTATTCTGTGAAAACCTGCCTTTGGACGGAAATCATCCATGATCCATGCTTGAGAATGCATTTTGTGGCCCCAAATGCAAATTTTCCCGTCGACGCAAGAAACTAATCATTCTTCATTCTTTTTTAAATGTTGAAGATTGTTGTTCTGAAATCTCCATTACAATATTAAATTCAAATAAATAATTTATTACTACAAATATTGTCCTACTAGAATGCGTATTGACTTAATGGATTCAAGAAGGAATTAATTTACAATTAATAATTCAGATGACTCTTGGTGCAGATACTTCGCTTGTAATAACATACCATTATGTTCTAGCAGAATAAATAATTTTTAACCGGGATTTGTGCCGCCGAAGGTCTTTACAACCAGTTAACACCCATGGTACATACAAGATTTTATTTTCTATCTAATTTTAATGATTCAGGTTTTCTTTTTACTTGCAATCTATATAACAACTTGGGTCTGTCTTTTCATCTTTCCCTCCCAAATAAGAACATGTAGCTTAGTTCAACTTTTTTCATATTTCCCTCGTAACCACTTTCCTCCGGATGTAGGTAAGTTAATCTTTGTATACATTTCATAAATTTTGTAACTCCAAAATTTGCAACTGATATAATTATTTTACATGAAGCACAATTTTTGCTTTAAGAATCTACCTCCGAAACACATCAATTTATGCTGTTTTCCATGTCACTTTAAATAAATAAATAAATTTTAATGCGGCTGACCTGGGTGGTGGTAGGGAAACGCTCGAACTGGCAGCGGCCACCGGATGCCGCGCGGGGGCGGGGCGGGGGCGGGGCGGGAGAGGCGCTCGGAGGTCGTCGGTTTGTTTGCTGGGAGGCGACACGCACCGCCACCTGCGCGCTGTTGACTCGCATCCGCCCACGCCGACCGCGCTGCTGTGACTTCTCTCGCGCTTAGCCAAAACCGTATTTGCTATTCTCTCAACCGTCACAACACCTGCCCCCTCAACCTCCATTTGTCAAACGCGTGTTCCTCGGGGTGGAGCCGGCTGCCGGGTAAGAGGCACGGTGGGGCGGCGGGTGTAGCGGGAGTGACAGTATGGCGGGGTCGGTGGAAAGGACGGGAAGAGGACAGTACCGATGACGATGCATGGAGGGGAGGTTCTGTGGTGGGTGGGGTGGCGGAAGCGGAGATTGGCAGTGGGAGCAAGGAGGAGGCGAGGGCGGCACGGTGAGGAGGAAGCATCGTATTACGGAGCGGCGCGGGAATAGCAGGGTGAGGCGGGGAAGAGGGGGCTGGTCGGAATGGATCGGGGAGTAGAGGTGTGCAGGGAGTCGAAGCGGGTCGTTGAAAGGGGGCGGGGAGGAATTGGGTGGGTCAGAAGTGAGCGGGTAAGCGTGGGGCGGGGCGGTGCGAAGCAGTGCGGAACTGGAGCGGGGCAGATCGCGGCGGAGGGCGTCGGAACGGGATGGAGCGAGACGGAGCGGTGCGGAGTGAGGAGGGACGGGTCGCGTCAAGGAGGAGTGAAGCTTGTCGGGGCGGAACATTACGGAGCTTGGACAAGGTTGGAGCAAGGTGGGGTGGTTCGGAGCGAAGTGGAGCAGGTCGGAGCGAGCCGGAGTTGGTCAGAGTGAGGTTGGACGGGGCGGAGCGGGTCGCGTCATGGAGGAGTGAGAAGTGGCGGGGTGAAGCACTTTGGAACTGGAGGGGTTGGAGCAAAGTGGGATGGTCTGGAGCGAGGCGGAGCGAGGCGGAGCGGGTCTGAACGGGTCGGAGTGAGGTGGAACGGTGGAGAACGGAGCGGTTGGGAGAAGGCGTGTGGTGGTCCGAGGAGAGGAGCGGGGTGGGGAGCGGGGCCCGGCCAGGATCGAGCGCGAGGGCGCGGGCGCGGGCGCGGGCGCGTCAGCCACTTAGGCAGTTGACACAGCCGCCTCCGGGCGCAACCGACAGTTTTGAAAGCATTTATGTGTCTGCGGCAGCGGCGCGGGGGCGCGGAGGGGGCGGAAGCGGAGGTGCGCCGAGGAGCGAGTGGGATCGGGGGTGAGTGCCGCGCGCGGCCTTCCGGTCGGGAAGAACGTCAGCCTAAGCCAATGCGCTAGTTTAAAATGACGTACAAGAGCTGCCGCTAAAGGCAATTGAGAATATGCCACGCAAACTTTGAGTTCACTCGGTGCTGTGGGAAGAATCCAATGAAGACGTCCGTAAAATGTTATTCAGTGCGTATTAGCACGTCAATATTTTGTCAAGGACGAACTTAAAAGGAGAGACGTATTTGATATCCCTCCCTCAAAATAAAAGAAGAGTTGAGTTACATCACAGCCAATATTACGGTTGTATCCGCAGCAACTCTTACGAGGTCGCCCTAGGGATCGATTCCCGACGTAGCAGAATTTTAGACAGAAGCTAAATAGCTGGGTCGGGTACAATCGTTGACTGGAATAGAATCCTAGCAGCCGGCAGCTCTGATCTGCAGTTTTGCGTGGTTTCTCAGATCAACACCCGGCGAAAGCCGGAGTGTTGATCGGAGGTCCTAACAAACGGGACTCGTACCATGCGCAATCTTTCCTTCCTCTTCCTTGTCCTATCTTCTCCTCCTACACACACACACACATACACTCACAGGCAATATCCTACTTCACATTCTGGTAGACGAGTCGGTTCCGCTGCGGTGATATACTAAATGGAGGGGGAAACGCTCCCGCAGGCTGACGTGTAGTTCGGCGCCGGGTCGCATCGTCCAGCGTGGAAGGAACACCGCCACCTCCAGAAACAAACCATACTAACGGGACTAGGGGACTACAGAGTGACCTTTTAATGAGTTATTCATCTAATCAATAAATCCATCAATCAATCAATCACAGTCTCCCATCTATCCATCAGAAAGGAAGAGCCCTTTTTCCGTAGCCGGTGTGACAAATGAGAGCGATAACAAGAGCGCCAATGGTTTTTTGGAAATGAATGAAAGAAAAGAGCTTCTTGCAGGTTGGTCTTCAGTTTCTAGCCAGATACCATATAGGGCAAATATGCGAATGACATTCAACTTTTAAGAAAGCGAAAATTGTCAGATTCAGCCTTATTTTGCAAGATAGTATTCGACGATTTTCAGATATTTATCACATGAGAAACGCCATTTTTAACGCAATATTTGTCATTCTAATGGAGAATAGCAATTAAAATATATTGATACTGAAACTATAAAACAAACGGAAATGAAGATGATTCTCTTTAGAGAATTCCGTGACGCATTGACCATTTTTTTATTTTCAACGATTTTCATTCTAACATGTGGTTTTATTTTAAGTCTATTATTTTGACATTGACCATTAACTGGTTTAATAACAATTCGTGTACCTTATTTATTATTTTCCAGGCGAGTTTTTCTGTCTTGGGTCTGGCACTTTTTTTTGAAAAGTTTGAAGTTTTCTCTATGTCGATTTTCTCATTCACTATATCATTTTGAATTTTTACGTATTTTTTCTCCTCAAGTGTTCATAATAACATGTAATTTCAATTTTTTACTTTTGATTCTTGAAAACTGTTTACAAAACCTGGAATTGGGGAAAATATTAACTCACAAAACGTGCAACAAGTGATAATGTTTTAGCAAAAATCTCTTCAACTTATTTATTTAAAGACCTCTGTTTAATGTATTTTGATAACATTTTAAAACTTGATTGTCTAAAAACACTTCCTCACCCTTCACCTGCTCGTTTGTTTTATAATGGTTCAGTTCACTGGTCAACTCTTCGCGAAGGAAAACATTGCAACCATATTGTAAAGTCTTTCAAGATTTTAATTTTGGCACACATTTAGAGCACAAGAAGCGGATAACGAAAGCCTGCTCCATTTGTGAGTAAACGGAGAGTGGTGCAGCCATGTTCACGTCGCAACAGATCATGCGAACATGATGAGGCTGAGACTTTCCATAAAAAGTGAACGGTGCCATCTTAAGGCTGGTAAGTGCACGAAGCTGTACAGTCAACCTACAGACGATTAGAAAGAAAGTGAAGATTTTTAATGACTTACCCTCGTAGAAAATGTGTTCTTTCTCTGTCTTTTCTATTTCCGGTAGGCACTTCGCCAACGTTCACCTAATCCCCTACTCAAAACCTGAAACGGTTCCCCTACCTTGTTTTAATTAGCGAGTCTAACAGTGCGCACATCCCGGAACGACACGTTGAGGTAATAGTGCTTTCGACCCAAAAGAAATGTATTTTATATTACTGAAATGTACTGTACCGTGTCTACTCCTTGTACGGTAATGAAACGAGACACGGACGTGTCCAACTGTTGTTCCTTCGTACACATGTTGTCATGTCTCTTTATTTGTTTTCTGATATTCTGTATGTTTTTAAACACAGTTGAGTTGCCAATATCATGACATTGGTACCAAAACTAGTGACGGCCCATTGTTCGAATGAAACGCGTTCTTTCGTCCCTTTCTGGAATTTTATGATAGCTGTATTGTATCGCCACAGAGAAATGACCATTTCTCCACTCATTTAAATTGGTAAAATATACGATATTCATGGGAAATAAATGTTAATTATGTCAATTTATTATATATTAAAACTGTCTAGAGAAGTTTTGAATGTAACATAAAATTAATTTCAATTTCTTATTTAAAATCGTGCATCGATACCAGTAGAATCGATGCGTTTGACTTAAACATTTCGACTTATTTAAATTGTTGATAACAAACATCGAATCGACCGAAGTATCGCAACATATGTAACAATTTAAATGCGAGAATTGTCTTTGGTTGCTACTCCGTTGCAAACCGTTGCAAGTAAACTCGTCCGATTCTTTGAAATACGATACAATGTAATCTTCCCTATCAACGTCCACACAATAAAAAGGCGCTAATCCACCTGAAAATAAAGAGATTATTTCTAAAACCACAAAAAAACATTTCCCATTTTTTCTAGTTTTACATATCGTATGTTCTTAAAACGCTTCATCATAATGGCTCACCAAATATTCTCTCAAATAAGGCGTTGTTTCCTATGCTAACGTTATAAGAAAACCGTTTATTCCTATCAAGAACAATGAGGCTGAAAGAGAATTCTTTGAAGACCCTTTTCCTGAAAAATTGTTTATATATACTATAAACCCTCATTAACACGAATTTCTTAGGACCGACATAATCGGAGTTCGTGTTGTAAAAATTCGTGTTATCCGAGAATTATAAATGTCCGTATTACCGTAACCCTTGCTGGAACCGACGTTTTGATCGTGTTACGGCGGAATTCCGGTTTAGCGAGTTCGCGCTAACAAGGGTTTTTTGAACTTCGTTTTCGAAACTCCAGAAGCGCTCGTTTTCGGGTCATCCAGTGTTCGGTCCAGACTGGAGTGGGCTCTTAAAAGGTCGGTCGTGCGTTGTGACACAGCTCGCGCTCTCAAATATCATCTTCCTGAGAAATGCAGAGCGTAAGGCGCGGCCGTGTAAGGCCTCCCTACCCGGGCTGCCCTCCCTCGCCCTGCGGCCCGGGCTGGCCCGTCCACCCTCGGCAGCCAGCAGCGAGGAGGAGAGAAGGAAGAGCGCGGAGGGCGGAGAGGGGAAGAGAACGCGGTAGGTCATGATAAAGCCTACAAGCAAGCGGAGCCGGTGAAGCTCCTGAGAAAAACAGATCACGCTGAAGAAGCAAAGAAGAATTTTGTAGATGGAAATCCTTCAATGAAACGATATCGTTTATTTAAGGTTTATTTAAAAAATAAAAGGTCTCGGGTGTGTTACCGTAGAAAAACGCAAGTTAGTAGGAAAATGTTTCGAAATAAGATAAAATGTTTGAACATTAAGAAATAATTTTTGAATTTGAAAATTTGCCCGAATTTGAAAATGTGCACACAATTCACTTTTCCCCATAGCACGTCATACGCAGTTTTTAACTGTTTTTGACGTAAAATAAATAAATAAATAAATAAATAAATAAATAATTACTTACTATTACACATTAAAAACTTACTTATTTTTAATATGAATAAAGAAATATTTTGTTGTTAAAGAAGAAATATTATCTATATTTTATTGCTTCAATTTTAATTCTCTCAAGAGACAGTTATTGACATTAAAATGACTCATTTCGAAATCAGTAGATAAAGGTGGCAGAATGTATGCGATTTCGCCTTCAATGTTGTTGCCAGCAGGCCGTTTGTGTGTGAAAATGAACGCGTCAAGAACGCGTCGACGAAGAAAGGTCAAAAGGTTTGAGACCCGACGGTGGCAGGATTTTCGACACTAGCTAGATAGCTGGGTCGAGGTCAGCCGCTGTCTGGAGGAGAACTCTAGCGGTCGGCTGCTCTGATCGGTTGTTTAATGTTGTTTTTTCTATCAACACCAAGCGAATGCCAGAGCAGTACCCTAACGAACGACAGACCCCGAGCAATCATTCCTTTCTCTTCCTTCCTATCCTCATCTCTTACTGCATGGCCTAAGAGATGCACTACACTTACGGAACTAATAACCTTAGCCCGGAATCACTCAAAATCAATCAAACAATCCTTACTTACAAATACACTTACATATTCTACACTACCACACACGTAGGGAACGTAGAGCTTGTTCCGGCTATGGCGGTGCCCCACTAGTGGAAGATGCCAGGGTTGGGAAAATCCCGCAATTCGACGAGTAGGATGGCGCTGGATCTCCCATCTACCGAAGTAAGAACACCTCTCGCGATAAAAATATGCACTACACTTACTGACTAATGACCTTAGCAGTTGAGGCGCCGGGAAACAAATTAATCAATCAAAACCGTCTATGATCTGCGTTAGTAATTTATTCTCGTATTGCAATTTTATGTTTAACCCACAAGTATTGATCTAAACAAGGATATACTATATTATTTTGAAAATTAAGTTTTTTTTTGAATTTTCTTCGTGTTAACTCCTCCTGAAAAAAAAAACATGAATTTTCTTGATGAGTCACATGGGCGAGCGCAGCGCTCCCCATAGACCAACGGAAGCTTAATGAATTTATTAAATGTCCTACGCAATATGTCAGAATACAGTATTCGTACTCAGCAGACACGACTTTAATATCTAATGTGATGTCGTTGATGTTTATAGCCTTCATAGTGCAGTCAATCCGGTGGCGGATGAAATGGGGTAGAAGTTTTGATGAACTAGAGTATCAGAAAATCGTAACCCCCTCAACATACATAGGTTTGATAGAAGGTAATGAGAATATTGCAGTAACTTAAAGCCGGTGAGTCGGCGTGCTGCCATCTGTCGTGACAAAAGGACTATTAGATGAGTATGTGCATCGAGCTGGAACAGTGCTCTGTCGGTGTGCTGCAGAGTATAAATAGTTGAGCTACATAGCAATAGCGCAAGCGCACTAGCGTCATGTTTACAACGGTAGAGCAACGTTTGCGGCTACAAATGGAAGTGGCACGAGGTCGAAGTGGGCCTGCGTGAAGCGGGTAGTGACGGCCTTGTCATACTCCAGTCACACGATGGGTTAAAGCGTTCGGATTAGGCAATGCTGTGAAGGTTAACCCCGTACAGGATGTCCCCACGTGGAGACCTCTAGCGCCGCGTACAATGGGAGACATGATTCCTCGTCCGATATGAGTTCCTGTGATTACGATCTCTTCATCAAAATGAAAGAACCGCTGTGAACAACCCGGTACAATTCCAAAGAAGAAATTTGTCATGTTAGAGCCGTCAATATGGTACATCAACAGAAACATACTCGCAGATGGCGTACGACGCCTTCCTGACATGGGCCAAAAAGTCATTAACAACGGGGCGATAATACCGAAGGCGTGGCAATGTAAATACTCTGTCAATCAAGTCATTTCAGAAAAAAAACATTTCTCATCACTTTTATCCAACTCTTGTGTAGTATAATAATCCAAAAGATTTCCCCAAATTTGAATCATCAAAATATAGCAACATAAAAAATAAGTCTTAATTGTTTAATAGTTTCAGCTAGCTTCACACTGTTATCAAACTTCCAGCGTACCTAGCAACTCATGATACGAGACTCCTTCCAAAAACGAAATAAAATGACTCAAAATGTGTCAATGTTTAGAGTAAGGTAT
>BLKR01005380.1:0-82098 GCA_011170035.1 Teleogryllus occipitalis
GGAAATACTGCAAAAGTTTTTAGCGCTCTGTACCACTTCTGTCGAATAAAAGTAACTAAGTTTAAGCATATTATAAAAATTTTACGAGTATTTTGTTTAGTAATTTGTCGTTTCCTTTAATACCGAATGAACTGTTGCACGTTTTCAATTCACCGGCTTTCTAATTAGAGACTTTTATGTAATAATTATATTTGGTGAAAATTTTCCAGAGTTTAACCTGTTAGTTCTGTCTGTTAGTTATAACCTGTTAGTTACGGTGCCCGCACAATATGTAACTAATTTACAGGTGGTATTGGATCGTAGCCACTTCAGAATGAGCAAAGGTGACAGGTTACATATGAGAAAGTACTGAAGGGCAAGAGGGCCGTGATTAATTGTAGTTATGTTTCCAGTGCACGACTCAAAACATTGAATAACCTCTTTCTACTTTCGTGATACGTACTGCTAAAATCGCCAAATTAGTCATTTTAGCAATGAAACTATTTATTAATTGAAATCAGCAACAGAGATGGCGATTGTTCAAAACACTTTATTCCAGGCTTAATTTATAAAAATCCAAAGACAAAATGTAGGCGTAAAATATTAACTTTGGTGTTACAGAAGAACATCGAATATTGATTTACTAAATGTGTTTTCGTTGAAAATGTATTTAAAGCTTTTGGCTCATGAAAGCTCAGAAAGTGGAACGTCCATCATAATATAACCTATATTGGCAGGTGAATATGGATGTAATGTAAACTATGGAACTACATTTCTGGATTAGGAACATGATCTCAGGAGAGAGTTCTTACTTACTTCAAAGTTGGTGAGGTACGTTCTGCAAAGCTATTGCAATTTTTGTAAATTGTATTTATTTATTGCAAAATATAATGGTCGATAAGTTGGTTATAATGGTTATAATTGGTTATAATTGGTTATAAAATGGTTAATAGAAATAAAGTTGGAATAATTTTTACAATCTTGCCTTTACGTACTAAGAAAAGACAGTATTGCATTTGTGTCTCGGAAAACAACGAATTTCCGACACAGCTTTTATTGACGGCCCTCCTTACAAACTACTGCATAAATCATGTTCCTATATATAAATTACATTCTCTAACTGCTGGCTGTGAAGTCAGAAACCATGCTTTGTGGGGTCCTTGATAACAAAAAATCGATCCATGGTAAAACGTCTGTCCATCCATGTCTTGTTGTCAACGCTAGCGCCTAAACCGTTTAGCCTATTTTCTCCTTAGTTGTTCTGTTGATGTCTCGGCACATTGAATTTGAAACTGGATTTTAATTTTGAATTTACATGAAGACCATAATATTTCTCCATTTCTTTTATTAAATTTTGTCTCTGGATAGCGTAAAAGATGTTTGAGAATGATGCGGATCTCATGTTCGTAGATATCACTGGTTTTCAAAAATTGCAAAAGTTCAACTTGTTTCAAGGTCTTCCTACAACTACAATATTAAAGATCGACTTTTTCAAATGAAATTTGTTCTCTGTAATTAGTTTTTTCATTAGCTTCTTGTACATTTTTTTGAAAGTTTTAGTAATTATCGAGCAATTTTAAATAAAAATGAGCAATTTATAAGAAAATACTTAAAGAATTTTTTCTCAAAAACTGCTCCATTTTTTTCTTTAAATTTATTAAACATATAGAGCAAATTGATTATGTAAATGCCATTTTGCTACTATTTATTTTTTACAAAAAATACACAAATGTAATTAGTTTCTCGTATACGAAGTAATATACAACGTAGTATAGAAAAAGTTAATTGCCAGTCCCTGATAACAAAAAAGTTGATAAATACAGTTTCTAAATTAAGAACAAAAACTTCTAACGCGTGGTGTAACCAGAATCCCTGTTTTTTGGGTCCTTGATACCGAAAAAAACAATTGAAAGCAGAACGTCCGACCGGCCGTCTGTCCGTCCATCTGGTGTATGTGAACAAACCTAGCGCCTAAAACCATGTATAGGATTTTTTCCAAATTGAAGATATACCTGTCGTTTTTGCGTGAGCTTAAGTTCTGAGAATTTGAGAAACATTCATTAATTTTTGGGGGACTTTAAATAAAGTCCCAAGAACATTTTCAAAAGTTTCTCAAAAATAGCTCAATTTTTTTTCTTTAAATTTTCTTGTAAGAATAGAGTTAAATACACTTATAAAGGTGGAATAGGTTCGATTTTCAGGATTAACTGAATTTTCGGAAATTGTAAAAGTATACAATTGTTTCGGCAAGATTTTACAACTACAATATTGAAGATAAAGACTTTTCCTTCAAATGAAACTTTTGTCCATAAATAGTTCTTTCATAGTGGTCATAGTGTATATTTTTTGCATATTTTAGTAGTTTTCGTGCAATAGTGCGTGCAATATTTGCAATTTTAAAAAATAACAAAAACAAGATTTTCTCAAAAACGGCTCCAAATTTTTTCTTTACATTTTTGGTACGGTTAATACCAAACAAAACCCATACGATGACATAAACGCCATATTGCTCTATTCTTTTTTGTGTTTTTTTCAAAAATGACAAAAAATGTATTTTTTTTTACTTCTCTCACGGTCGGTAATACTTACTTTAGAGGCACTTTCTTCACTATTATATTTATGAGTACATGTGCATTAAAAAATGTCAAATAAGGTTTCTCAAAAACACAACAGTTTTCTAAGAAAATGAATCAAATTTTTCTCATTTTCAGAAACGGTCAAACGCCATTTACTTAAAAATTATTCCAATTTTTTCTTCAAAATTTTCCAATTAATTGTGGTAATTGACGTAATTGTTGTAATTGACGTTTAATATGACGTAAAGTTCATTTTAGTGTATTCAGTTGTTTTTTCAAAAACTACACAAATGTATTTATTTTTTTCAAATGACTTCAAATGAAGTGTTTTGAAAACTCACTAGATTCCTGGAAAAAGAGCTTGAAATTTCGCATTTAATGTAATGCTTAATCGTCATTTCCTTAAAACCCGCTTCAAATTTTTCAATGAAAGTTTCTATTTAGACCGAGTTTTTACTCTTCTTTAATTTTGTTGAAGTAATATTTCGGTTTTACTATTAAGAAACCGAAAAGTTGAGAAAATGTCAAAAAATTGTATTTTGAGCGACGCGACGATAGATGGCAGCTGGCCAGAGAATGGAGCAAGACCTTAAAGGTGTCCACACCAAGAAAAGTTTTAAAAAATTTCAACGAGAAAGTCTGTGCCATTCTGTAGCAACTTTAGTTTTTTATACCTCACCTCATTAATATTTACATTACCGGCACTTTGTATACATAATTGCATTGTGTTGGGTCCTCAAGCTCCAGCAGGGTAAACCAACCTCCTCCCGCGATATAAAATGCACTACACTTACGTGACTGATGACTAAAGCAGTTGATGCGTCCGGAAACGGACTAATGAATCAAAGCCTGGCTTTTGCAAATTACATGAACAAAAGAAACGTGTGTGTGTGTGTGTATTACCTGTCGCGTGCGATTGTCAGGTGACTGGGTGGCCTTGGTGAGCATGGCCGAGCCGGCGCCGTCGGACGAGTGCGGGGACGGCAGCGGCGACGGCGCCCTCAGCACCTCCCCGGCCCTCGCCCTGCGCGACGCCTTCAACCTCATGTCGCAGGTCCCCACCTCACGTAGCGC
Organism: Teleogryllus occipitalis; assembly: GCA_011170035.1. NCBI lineage: Eukaryota > Metazoa > Arthropoda > Insecta > Orthoptera > Gryllidae > Teleogryllus > Teleogryllus occipitalis. The sequence continues at coordinate 3,630 of BLKR01005380.1, forward strand.
TGCAAGGCTGGGCGGGAAATGACTCACAGTTAGGCAGTTGAACAGTTGCAATGAAACAGTCCGGATTTTATTGTTTCTTTAGATTATTTTCATTTACGATTAATTTATTTTACAATTTATACTAATTACACGTTGAACAAGTTTTTATTACATTTACATTACTGTTATTCAGAGGCTCACCCAGGATTTTTCTCGGGGGAGGGGGATCCAAATAAGGTGTCCAGTTGACTTTTGTTTACTTATATTTTATTATTTATGCTGCTATAAAATATATATTTGTCGACTTATAATTGATATTTATAACATTAACAATAGATATATGGACGACTTTGTGAGTATAGTTCAGTGATGCCAAGGTCGATGCCACGAACGGGAGCATGGGTAACAGGACGAAGTCACCAACCGGGAACAATAGCTCAGTGCATCAACTGATGTCAATGCAGCGCCTCTGACCGGGAGGTCCTAGGCTCGAGTCCAGACGGCGGCAGGATTTTCGACACTAGCTTGTCATCTAGGTGGAATTCAGTTTCATTCTTGAGGAGAATTCTAGCGGCCGGCTGCTGTGATCGATAGTTTTCCGTGGTTTCTCCCATCAACACCAAGCGAATGCCGGAGCAGTACCGCGCGCGATCTTTCCTTCTTCTTCCTTGGCCTATCCTCTCCCCTTACACACACACCTACACTAACATGCACTACGCTACCGCACATGCCGGGAGACCAACCGGGAGCTTAGAGCTTGTCCCGGCTGGGGCGGTGCCCCGCTGGTGGGAGATACCCTTGAGATCTTGAATATGTGAATTCACTCTACTGGCATATATATATATATATATATATATATATATATATATATATATATATATATAGTAACCGCTTGTCGTCGGTCACATTTATAACCAACGGAAAATGGAAGCAATAATACCCGACATTAGGCCCTACACGTAGTTCCTATAGTGGCGAAGAGATGGCGTAAGTCAGAAAAGGATTTCTGAACGCACTCCGACCATAGCCAATCAGGAAATTTTTGTGGAAATACGGACGTGGCGTGAACTTGCGTCAAAAGAGCTCGCTCTCTTTCTGGTTCGAGACGCCAAGGAGAACGGTTGCCTACGAGTACACCACATAGTCATCGAGGGACACGCGAAGATTGCGGAACACAAAAGCTTTAATAAAAGGTAATTGACTGAGCACTTTTCATGGATTTACGTACTGTGAATATCGTGAGATTACATGGAATTAGTAAATGAATATTAAACAAGAATGCAATGAACGAAAGAACGACGGCGGCAATAGATCGAAATGAATCTGTAAAACCACGTTGCTGCATTCTTGTTGCTAGAAAAGAGGACTATTGTAACATAGGACATGTTTCTTCTTTGTTACAGCTTTAATATATTTCATACTTTTCATATATTCTTTATTCTTATTTTTGGGAATTTCACTTTGGAAATCCTATTATGGAATTTTGAGAGTTATGAGAAAGACGGATTATCCAACAACTAGTTTGCCTTTTGCTATTACGAAGTCATAACTTGAAGTTTCGGACTCGCATTCTGATGCGACCATCGCCTCTGCGAAAGCTGTGGTGAATTTTCGCCGAACGACGGGGAGACGGTGTTCGGAACACTCCAGTTTCGACGCGACGGGCAACGCACGGACCTTGCAGAAGAACGACGACCTTGAGGCGCGAGGGTCGCGCGACGGGCCAGCTACACAGCGCGGGACCAACTTGCGGAGTTCGCCGGTCGTGAGTCATATAAAAGCAGAAAGAACACTCACTAAATTTCAGTCTGGAAAAAAACTTCTGAGATAGGAGTATAATTATACTAGCCAAAACGTTGTAATGTGAGCTTCCCTCAATAATAGACGTTGATCGGGCAAGTTTCTGAGAACATTGGTCTTGCTAGCCAGTGGTTTTATTTCTTTTCGACAGTCGTAACAAGAATCAGATTAAAGTAATTCTTTATGTTTATGTTTATGATAGAAGTTGTTTTGTACAGAATTATTTATTTAGAGTCATATTTTAATGTTTCAAATCATTTGAGAGACGTTATGAAACAAAATTTTGTGTTGAAAGGCTATGTAGAAGCCGAAGGTCAAATGTGACTATTGAGTGTAACGTAATTAGTGATTCAAAAGGTAGTAGTGAATTTCGAGTATTGTGTGTATGTATTTTTCTTTTACAGGATGAATATTTGTACTATGATTTGTGTGTCTCATGTGTGATATTTTTTGTGAAGTGTAAATATGTATTCATTGCTTGTTTTCTTGTAAACAGGGATCTGAGTTATTATTATTTTAGTGAAAAACTGCAGTTTAGGTAGGGAATTAGCTACCATAATTTTACGAAAAGTGAAAACATAGTAGGATCTGTGAATTTCATTTGTACAGTGATTTTCATTCAATAGAATATATGTTATTTGTCATTTAAAACTGAAAAATTGTGTTGGCTTGTTAATTGATCAGTAGTTTAACAAAGACGAACCCACTACCAATAGGGAAGGTTATCCGTAAATTGAGATATTCCCAGGGATGCGTGACGGTGTAATCACACGTCGCGAAACAAGTAGGCAAATGATAGATCTACTTTTGTAATCGGTACGGTGAGGTGAGGAGGTACGGTTACAATATAAAGTGTATGAGTAGTTTGATGTATGAGTAGAATCATGATAGGTGGTATTAAAGTTCACGAAAACAAGTTATGAAATAGAAATTTTGTCTGTAGAAACATACAAATGTGTACCTGTACTTATTACTTAATGATCATTAATTACATAATGATTATAAACACATAATTGTTATTAAAAGAAGATTACAAACATTAGAGCGGAGAAGAAATGTTCTGCTCTGGAGAAAGGAGTCTTACTGCAGGGTATATCGCCTTTAATAATGGAGCTATACGGAGGAGCACATGAAACTTCTTCAGTATATCAATCAAGAGTATTTTATTGTTCGTGAAATAAGTTTTGCTCATAATGTATTAAATTAATATCCATGATAATCAATGTTGACGTAACTAGGAACAATTTTGTTCTTAAAGTATGCACTTTGCTCAATTTACTTTGGGAGGAAAATAATGTTGGAACAATATAGTATAGACTGCCTCGTTGTTCAAACTTTCTCGTTGTATAAACTTTGTTTGTTGTGTGTATGTATTTTCAAATTTATGTTTCCTTTTCTCTAATATATATGAATACTTATAATTGATTTTGTTGAATAAAAATGTATAAATTATCAGGTGAAATAATGTTTATTCTCGTGTAATTGAAAGATATAAAGAAGTATTTTAATCTCCTAAAAATCATCTAGTTAAAGATAGGGATTCATTTTTTCCTCAATGATAGCTCAAAATAATTCTGCCAAATTCAAAAAATCTTAACCTTTTTGAAAGAATTTCAAATTTATTCAAACGTTGAAGACTGTTTATTTTAATATTTTGTTTTTTTTTGTAACAACGCAGGTCCCTTCCTACTTCGTTGAAAATATTTTATTTCTTACGATCAAAATGGTCCTAATTACCTCACTATCTAATGGTCAAATTCCTCAGTACCAAATGTATGAGTAATTTAATATCTGATTATCTTCTAAGGATATTTTGTTCTTTAATTTTCAGAGCTGCTTTTATTCTGACTCTCAGTTTAATTGAAGAGTTTATTTGCAACTTTGGCTCGTGGAATCTATCAGTAATTGTCTAAGGCGACTTCGTAAGAAAACGTTATGGAATCGTCCGCCGGAAAACGGCGAATTTTCGCCAGAAAAACTCTTTTAGTTGGGCTCTGGTAACAAAAAGGTGGATAAATCTTATTGATAAATTTAGAAAAAAATCCTTTAGCCTGTGATGTAGCCAAAATCCATGTTTTGTTGCTTCTTGGTACCGAAAATTGATAGAAGGCAAAACGTCCGTCTGTCCGTCTGTGGTCAATGCTAGCGCCTGAACTGTTCAGCCGATTTTCTTCAAAATTGATATTCCTCAATCGTTTTGGCTGATGTCGCGTCTCCTGAAATTTTAAACCGATGTTTTAATTGTGGGGGGGTACTTTATATGAAGCCCATCGGACATTTTCAAAATTTTCAAAAAATTGGCTCCCAATTTTCTGATTATATTTTGTTGTTGAATAGTGCGAAGGACGTTTAAGAGAATACAGGTATCATTTTTGTTGACTTCCTCGATTTTTCGAAAATTGCAAAAAACAATTTCAAAACTACAAAATTGAAGATAGCGACTTTTTCCTCAAAGAAAGTCTGTAGTAAAAACTTAGCACTTTAAATAAATTATGTTCAAGTTTTCGAAAACACAAGCAGTTTTTTATTAATTTACGCTTGAAATTTACGAAAATTTTGATTCTCAAAAACAGCTTCAAATTTTTTCTTTAAATTTTCTCCACTTATATAATAAGGGACGGTAAAAAATATAAAACTAGTCTCATTTGTAGGAATCGCACTTTTTTTTCGAAAATTGCAAAAATACATTTCAAAACTACAAAATTGAAGAGAGAGATTTTCACCTCAGACAGTCTGTTGTGCGATATTAGCTGTTTAAAAAAGGTCAGGTACAATGTTTTGAAAAAGCGAGTAATTTTTGCGTAATTTGCGCTTGAAACTTACGGAATTTTTTTCTGAAAAAACGCTCTTGGCTCTTTCTCAAAAAACTCAAAATTTATCGTGGTGGTATGAGTGCCGACAAGTTAACTCTCAAGATGTGAGATCGGGACTCGGAGAGGAAAAAAAATTCCTGGTTGAATACACCTTTGCTGGTTTATATAGTAGCAATATTATAATATTACGGAGCATTTAGAAACAATGCGAGAACGTATGTGCTTTGGCAGCACCACTGGCTTATTTATTCTCTCCACCTCTTTACTCTCTGTTTCGCAAACACCTATTAACACACCCATTCACCAATACAACTCTGAATATTATGGATTTTCAACAAAAACATACTGTTCCGTTTTCTTGCTGGTTCATATGTTCTCGATGAAAGTTAAAGAAACAGTAAATGAATTAAAACATTTAACTCGATATCTAAGCCTACCGTTTTAAATATTTTCTGTCTGTGATACCCAAAACTAACATTCTTTTGTAGCTCTCACGTATGGAATTAAGCAAAATTTCAGAAATTTTGTAATTTTTATAAAAAGTGAACATTATCTAAAATACATCGCTGATAATATTTAGCCATAGTGGCGGCTGGTGAATTGGAAATAAGGGGTGGGTTACTTATGGCTCCGAATAATCATGAACATTTCCTCTTCGGAATATTTATTGATCGAAGGAAAACGTAGTGTATGTCGGATTTGCAATCAGTTTTGCAATATTTTTAATAAATATTTGCATAATTTTAAGTCTTGTATAAGGCAAGATTTTCTTTGGTGACTAAAGAGAACATTTTGAGTGCTATAATGGAGAGTTTTTAAATATTTCCAAGACAGAAATAGTAATTTATGAAAAAACTTGAAAGAGATGATTTTCTTATCATAGAACATCATCAGGTTTATAAACGAAATCTATTCTCCTCTCCTTCTCTACGGAAAAGTGGCTAATAACAACTTCATCAAATATTTGTGCTTTGGAGCGTGTATTATATTTAAATTCATTTTTTATTATTTTATTTTATTTATTATTATAATTCAATTAATGTTTATTTATATTAATAGTTTTTGCTCCTAAAGTTTTCATTTCCAACTTGTTTTGAAAAGCAAGATTTTGTTGGTCAAGAGTGAAAATATTGTTCACACTATTTACAATATTCATTTTCAACAAAAATTCGTACACTTTTAGAGTTTTCCCCACACTTTCAATGTAATACTTCGCAACACAACTACTCGTATACATCTATTACACGACTGCATAACAGAACTGAAGCTAAGCATGCAATCGCACACAATAGAATAGAAACTGGATTTGTAAACGTAAATTCTCGGTTACGTTTCCAAACGTAATCGTTACAATCGATAGTAGGAAATTCCCGACTGATATGAGCTGTTCTTGTGAAAAAACTTGCTTTGTTCCTGTTAGTGTATTTCGATACCACCAATATCCTGCAGATAGGAATACATGTGCTCTATACTTTCTGGATGCACGAATTAACAAGCCCAGAGTCGCCTGTATAACCATGCTTCATGTGGATTCTGCCCGAGGAAACCCTATTTGCAGCATTCTGTCCCTCCCTAAATTAATTTCAGAAGCCCCCCTTCCACATGTATTAGTTGCCTAGCACGTAACTACCGGGACGGCCGACCCAGAGTCCGCAACTCGGTTCATTCTAAAATCATTGATGATTAGCTCACACGGGCACATGGAAAATTCATTCTGAAATTGTGTGCTGCCAGTCTACGAAAATTAAACCAGTCGATTTGATGAAAATAGCAATACCTTCTGCAACCTCCGCTCCTATATTGTAGGGAGGAAGAGCATTGAAACCGCCTGCACAATATGACTTCAATTTTCGGGAGAAAACTAAACTTTGTGTAAGGTTCGTTTGATTTGTACTTCAGAATGAAGCTGTTCAAATAACGCTGCTCCAAAGATGGTTAAAATTTGAGCAGAGGGAAAGGAGATACATGTAGTTTTATATCTGGAAATCGGGATGTCTGAATGTTGGGAATCGATGTCAATGTATCGTTTTCAAATTATGTATTAACTAGCTTTCAATGATATCTTAACATTTTTTAATTTAAATATTCCATTTATTAGGTATATTAATGTAGAAATTTTGATTGACGGGAATCACCGTATCCCGGCAAGCAACCGTGCCAGCTAAGGAGGAGGTATATTGTTCATTCTATCGACAAAGGTTAAGTACCCCCCCCCCCACACACACATACACAAACTTTAAATGAAAGAAAATCTCTGTTCTTCGTTCTGGTTAGAACAAATTTGGCGCTTACGGGCCTAATTTTTGAATAAAATAAGTTTAAATTAGTAAACGATCTTATGGAAAAACTTTCGTGTGCACAGGTTTCTGTGTATAATTGAAGAAATTATATGATAAAGTTATCTTTTTACTTTCTCGCCTCACGAATACTTCGTAAGAAGAGAAAGTTATGTAATCGTGCGCCAAAAAACAACGAATGTTTCTTTTATTCAATACTTAATAATTTTTTGGGGGAATCTTACATGTAACTCATCTCACCGGGCATTCTCAGGAGTAACTGATAAAAAAAAATGCTGCGAAATCCATTGCAACCGGGAGTACTGGCCCTCGGACTAGGAGTTATGCTGCACCAATCATACTATTGTCAGCACCGTTTCTCTTGAGGTACGAGTGGAAACCGCCCTAAATTAAAATATTGTACCACAGACTGACGAAGATTCTCTTTCGATTTAAACAATGTAAACTAATATTCAACGCAGGATGAAAGCACAGTGTGGGAGCCGAAGTAAACATAACCTAAATTAGATATTGCCAACTTATGAAAACGAGAAATCATGCGAGAGACGATATTTAATAATAAACATTGTTTTTCTTGAACAAGTATTCAATACTTCTCTTCTGAGTATTTACAAATGATTATTAAAACGTTATATAAACATTGTGTAAGAGAAGTAATGGATGTTTTTCTGAAACATGAACGCGAGAGAAATATCGCTTCTCTACGTTATCTGAATTGGGCGTCGCGTGAGCGGGCGCTATGCTGAGTTATCTTTATCTTAAGTACATTTACGAGAGGGCTCCAAAACCGCTGTCAACACTAACGAGGAGACACACAGTGGAAGCGGGGCAGTATCGGAACTTACGAGGAAGTGATCTCGAAAGGACAAAACTACTCGAATAGTAATGTTTGTTTATTACATCCGAGGCATATAGAGTAGGCCTGTTTTCAATGAGCTCCTCTAGCGTTGATAACGGGACAGACAGCCTAAAGACATTGTTATATCACCTTCACGCTTCTCTGCAGCTCAATTTTTTATTAAATTTATTTTTCATACTTCATCGGACTTGGTGTCTGTTCTTGAAACCTCGCTCACCACCACACCCTTCCAGGGAACTTAGCTTCCCTGGGAACTCAATATAATTGCATCCTGTACTTGCAGCATTTGTAATTGCCTGTAAGCACTGCTGGTAGCACATTATACTTGCAGTGAAAGGCATTACAATTGTTAATCTAGAGATGTAATGAACGGTTAAGTATTTGCCTAGTGACTGGCACGGAAGTGAGGTGCAGCCGCCGCCGCGTCTTGACCGCGGTGCGGCGCGGTGCGGTGCGGGGCGGCGCGCCATCTAATGGCTGGCTGTTGCACGTCAGTGGCCGGCGGACGCGCCGTGTCCGCCGGGGCTGACGGCGGCGGCTGGCAGTGACGGACGGCCGAATATATCACCGGCCCCACCCGCACCCGCACCCCCGCCGCGTCCGCCCTGGCGCCCGCTGCGCCCACGCGTGTCCCTGCGACGACCCCGCCCACCGCGTCCCTCTGGTCCCACTTCGCTGGGGAATTGCTTCTACGCCATTCGTTTCAGGGCACGCGCTTTGGAAAAGCTATTGGTTTCGAGGAGGACTATTTCAGGGAGAATGTATTAGAAGCGCTGTCCATATTTATTATGTCAAATCAATTTAACTTAATTATCAATAATCTGTTGTCTTTAGAAAATTACTTAACGAAAAGTAATCCTTAAATGGATATCACAGCCCCTCTACATAACATAGAACTTAGTGAAAATTATTATCTAATTATTTTGATAAAATCGTTATCTTAATTGCTTTTTTAACTGATTCGTAATTCCTTGTTATTGCCTTCGATACGGAGCTCGGCATTCACTGTATAACTGAATCGAGAGGATCGGGTGAACGGGAGAAATATGCAAACAATTGAATGTTGCTACATGTTCTTTAACGGAGGGAAATGGGAGGGACGTATGAAATGACAAACTCTGAGCCAAGTTAACAACGAGCTAATTAGTAAATAAATAAATATAAATAATTAAAATTAGGTAAAAAGTCATATGTGTGTACCACGGGCGTTAACTGGTTCTAATGATCGAGCCAAAGACCCTCAGGCTTTTTGTCGCCGCTCGATCATTAGAACCCTTATAACGCCCTTGGTGCGTAAATAACTATGAAAACGTTCTTTAAAATGAAGTGACTGTAAAGAACATCACAAAAAATAAACCCGACAGAACGTTTCTTCTCTGTTGATATAAGGATATACGGGCGTATTGTCATAATTATATTGCAAAAGGTGTCTGTTGCCTGACTTCATTTTCTAATTACTAACTTTCAAACTAACAGATCATTATCAATGTAGTCCCAATTGAGGGTTTTCAGGGTATAATTGCAAATCGGATTGTTGTTAAATAAAATGAGCTGGCTGCTGGCTTTGCAGGCGCCGCGGGCGGGGCCCGGCGAGGCGAGGTGCGTGCGTGTGTGTGTGTGTGTGTGTGTGTGTGTGTGTGTGTGTGTGTGTGTGAGTGGGCTGGCCGGCCGCTGCAGAGCCCGCACCTGGCGTGCATTTGTTTTGCAATCGCCGCGGCGCGGCCTGCCGCAATACGCAGGCTGCGGCCGCTGGAAGACAAGTGAACAACGGCGGGCCGGGTGTGACCCGATTGCGTAATCCGGTTTGGCTTTTTGTCCGAAGCCACGCGGAACACTGGCCGCGCTGCGGCGGATTTGCCCTTTCGCGGCGTGGACGCGCGGTCGGCGAATTTTTTTCCAAAGAGGGGTTCGCCCGGAAGCTGCGGGATGGCCGTGCAACTGACTTGTTGATATTGTGTAAATAAATCCTGACGAAATTTTAAATATTACTGAATTAAGGCTTCTCCTGTTATTTTCACGTATTGCACCTATTGTTAACATAAAAAAGAGTTGGCATTTAATTTTATGGAGGGGTAATGTAAATCGTCCATTTTGCATACTATATCAGTTGATTTTTAGGTTCATTATCATTGTAGGAATTCGACCAATCCGCATGTTTTATAAACTTGATGATAAATTCTATTGACTTTCCAATCATCGTCTAAAGGAGCTGTAGCACCACAAATTCTATTGTACTTTATGCTCATCATTTCTACAGCATTAATGGAATTAATTTTGGACTCTTTATATTAATAAATATATAGGTACGTTAATAGGTACGATCACATTTAATGTAATGCAATTATTATATAAGATTATATCAGAAAAGATTGATTATTCATTAAACTGAGAGAACTTTCAAATGGCTGTTTGATTGGATTTGTAAATGTAACTTCATTCTTAATTTTTTCATTCTACGAGTAAGAAGGTTTGCCATTATCATTACGGAACTCAAATCACTAAAGTATTACATTCAAGTATCATTGTATTTAACCAGCTATAACGCTGAAAAATTAAACTTTCCATATTGGTAAACGATGCACGAAATCCTTTCAAGACTATTTCTCCTGGGTATCGCATTTTATGTCTCATTTCCACAGCTTAATGTTGTCTGCAATGACATTAAACGTGCCACAAACACTCGTAAAAATTTGTGATGAGACAGTTTCATTTCGAGTTCCAAGAAAAAAAATGACATTACAATCGCTCGTATTGTTTTAAAAAATATAGGATAATTGCGCGTGATGGTTAATTGAACTAATTAATGGTATTGCAATCACTAAACCAATGATTTTTCAGCAATCTAATAAAAATAGAATACTGAAGCTTACATGTGCTTCATAACTACCGAGAGCAAATGCAATACAGTTGTCAGTTTCGGAAGATTTCTGAGATTAATGATCTCAGAGATATTCAATACGCTTATATAAAGCTTACATAAAGCCGAAAGGCGCCAACGCTGCGGCCGCTCACGGTTGGACGCGCTATTCTTTAAGTGGCTGCACGCGTGTGCGACAACTAGACGGCGGATATTTAGGTAAATCCTTTTTTTTTCTTCCCTCGTCACCTTGTACTAAATTAACTTTTATACATACTTTTTAGGTTTATTTGAACTAAAACCTGTCAATTTTATAGCGCCTAAACCGGGAGCGGTAGCTCAGTGCATCAACCGATGTCACTGCAGTGCCTCTGACCGGGAGGTCCTGGGTTCGATTTCTGATGGCGACAAGGTTTTCGACACTAGCTTTTCAGCTACGTCGAATTCAGTCGCTGTCTGGAGGAGAATTCTAGCGGCCGGCTACTCTGTTCGGTAGTTTTCCGTGGTTTCTCCGATCAACACCAGGCGAATGCCGGAGCAGTACCATACCAAACGGGCCACGGACCGCGCGCGATCTGTCCTTCCTCTTCCTTGTCCTATCCTCTCCCCTTACACATACACTTACACTAACATGCACTACACTACCACATATTCAGGGAGACCGATCGTGAGCTTAGAGCTTGTGCCGGCTGTGGCGGTGCCCCGCTGGTGGGAGAGTCCTGGTTAGGGGAAAACCCCAGTAGTCGACGGTAGGTCGGCGCCGGATCTCGCCATCCAGCGGGGGAAGATCACCGCCATATCCCGAGAAAAAACATGCACTCCACTTACGGGACTAATGACCAAAGCAGTTGACGCACCCGGAAACACGAAAAAATCAATCAATATAGCGCCTAAAAGAGCCTATTTCAACATTAAGGCCTGTTTGTGCCTATTTCATTTATTTCCCTAATTTCTTTTGCCACTTCTTTTAACTTTTTTCTTCTATGTCAGCACAACAGTCAAGGATGATAATAATTTTAAGTTGCGTTAATCTGTAAGATAGTGAGAAATGAATATACATGACAACGATCTTGCGATAAAAGTCTCCATGCCACTATTTCCTGACGTAGTGGAAAATCATGCCTCCGCTTATAAGATAAAGCCATTGAATTTCCGCGAAAGAAAAGTGATCTTGACCGCTAACACAATCATTTTCTCTTGAAAACTACAACCATTTAAAAAGCCTAATAATAAAATAATATAAATGCAGATATTGCTTGGATATCGAATAAAGGTTAGCATGCGACCAATAGGATTGATCTCAAATAAATAGTACATATTACAGTAATGATGGGTTGGTTATTTGTAGGGTAAATAATTATTTGATTTCTCGTTTCTTGATTTTATCTTGTTGTCATTCATTTACTTCAAACTAACAAATAATGTTAGTGTTAAATTATTTTATATTTCACAGAAATTGTTTACATAAAATATATCGAAAATAATGTATTTTTGAATAAATCTGATGAATGTTGGAACTAATTTGAACTTAATGTCTTTAAAATTAATTGAGCGTCTTATTGTAAATCAGTTAAGATCAATGCAGACATTTATGTGTCTGGCGGTTCGGAACGTCTGTCCAGAATTCGAGTGGTGGGCTCATGAAATACGACTGCGTCCGCATCTCCAATATCTTCACCATTGGGCCCTGCAAAAGGAAGATGATCGTGTACAAATCGAATGAAGAAATATACACGAGAAATTAATTGTACATGGGTTGCAATTATTTAGTTTGCGATTGTTAATGATTTTCAAATTTAAATTGTAAAACTAAATATAAACTGAAAAAATGTATGTATTGAACAGTAATGTACATTTATTTTAATGCATCCAAAAATATTTTAACAGAAAGTACCCTTAGCAAGACACACAAAATAACACGTGACCTTTTCTTCTTTTTTTTCGAATGGATCTCATACGTTGTACTAGATAATAGTAATGAAAGGTCCCTAAAATATTCTACATTAATGTATTTCTACGCAGTCAATTTCTCGTGAAAAAACGGAATAATATCCTTTTAGAGGATAAATACTTCAACTCGACTGCATACGAGAAAGAGGGAATCTGTGTTTTAAAAATTAACTACTTTGTTGTTCTTACCTGTTCCGTTGGAAAATGCGTTAAAACTTACATCTCTTCCTGCAGCCATCCCAGATGCGACTCTAAATGAAAAAGAAATAACAAAATTTATGGAAATTACATCCACTTATTTTGAATTCATGCATATTGTGCATTCATGCATTATTTCATGCATATTGTGCATTAGTACCGAATTAGTGTTTAGTGATGGTGGCGAAAACTACATAAAGTATAAGCTTTGAACATATTTGTAATAGAAGACAAAGAATGACAGAGATCCATTAGTCGATATCCCTTCTTTAGATGCCGACGTATGCACAGAAAAATTTCTCCAGAATTGTCATATTAGTCATGTCTCTCAAATTCAGTACTCGCAAAAACTCTAAAAATTACGTAAAGGAACGAGTATAACATAGTTTTCACAGTACGTTTTAGTCAATTACTGATTGTAATAGTTGCGCTTTAGCACAGTCTAATTTTGGATTAAAAATGTCAACATTAGTTCTTGGCAGAAAATATTGTTTTGCGGGTTGTGATTACCCTTCTGCACAAACATTTTATGTATTCTTCAGCGTCATAAAATAGTAGTTAGGAAATAATATAGGTATCCTTCTCTATTATTGTTACACAAATGAACTGAAGTAAATTGTACAGCGTTTCTTGCTCTATTCAATGAAACTAATATAACTTTTCCATAATTATTAGGTATTGGGCAAATTACGGAAGATTCGCTGAAAAAATCCAAAAATAATATTAAACTTAATTTCTGAAGAAATATGAAGTGTTAGGAGGTTGAAGTTTCAGAAACGATGGTATATTATGAGCCAAGTGCCATACTTCTCACTAGTTGAATGAGGCATCGTCGACGCTTTAAACTTCCTTCGATTGTTTTTTTTTCTTTCTTCACTTCAGAGTCCTCTTTGTTCAGTTTAAATGTTTTGTCAGGGTTGCTACGAACTAACCACTTAAATTTTGCAATTATTTTGTGGTATTGAGCACGATTTCTACCTTTCACTTTCTGAACTCACGTAATGAAATTGTTTCATAAAATTGAAAGTTATTCCGAAATGTTTTTCTTTCAATTTGTTGTAGCACATATTTTTAAAATCAGTTTGAAAAACACTCGATGTTGTCGGCAAACACGCATTTATCTGTTGCATCTCCGGGTCACTTTGCTTATCATTATTTCTCATATAAAAATTATCCTCTACACCTACGACTTTCTCTGCGTCTAGGTCTTTCTCTACGTGTAGGTCTTTCTGTACGTCTAGGTCTTTCTCTACGTATGGGTCTTTCTCTACGTCTAGGTCTTTCTCTGTCTCGGTCTTTCTCTACGTCTATGTCTTTCTCTACGTCTATGTCTTTCTCTACGTCTATGTCTTTCTCTACGTCTAGGTCTTTCTCTACGTGTAGGTCTTTCTCCACGTCTAGGTCTTTCCCTACGTCTAGGTCATTCTCTACGTCTAGGTCTTTCTCTACGTCTGGGTCTTTCTCTAGGTCTAGGTCTTTCTTTAAGTAGGCCCTGGAGTTTAAACAGCGTCACCTACATATACCTATTTAGGTGGCGTGGGTTTAATTCCCGGCATACTCAACAAGATCTCAACGCAAAAACACGAAAAAACACGTTTTTGGAAATTTCTTATAATGTTACGGCCGGACCCGAAAACAAATTAGGAGTTTCCCATCAGGAGACCAAGACGCGGTGAATGACACCTCGTATGCCTCGATTGGTGCACGGGAAGTTGTCTAATCGTGAATGACGGAACTGCACATCCCCACATCTGCACATCGGCACACTAGGAAAGTTACTCAAGTACTACATAGGGATTTATAGCCATTTAATGTTAAAGTCTGGAATTGTTTTGAACACTATATCAGCGATGTAGCTGCAATTTACCCACTGACTATTAATAAATGAAAAATTGATGTTAGTTCAATCAATAGAGCAAACAGGTAGTACTAGTTAGCTCCGTTTCATTTGTTTAACAATAACACAGAAGGAAATAGTATTGTTTCCCAAAGTTGCAAAAATGTAATAATTGTACTGTTCAACGATGCTAAACAGGGTCAAATAAGCCTTTTTATCTAAAAAAGTATGTCACTTACAAAAGCTACAACAGACGTTCTTTTGAAATATGTGAAACTTGGCAAAAAACGTTCATTAAAATCCAAAATGGTTGCAGGGGCACATTTCCAAAACTATGTTCTAATTGATTCTTTTTGTATCTCCAGAACAACTTTTCACTTCGCATGTTTAAAAAATGCACTTTAATTCAAAAAGATATGAAATAGCGTGTCGGGACATTTCCTTAAATATACTCTATTCCTTTTCATTTAAAACCAAAATCAAACACGATCGGACCAAGGGTTACAGACACAATGGTGGCTATATAATATTAACATCCGCCATCTCCAATGGCTCTCAAGATAAACCGGGCCACAACATTTGATTGCGCGCTGCACTTTTACATAAGCTAAGATTAATTAAGAATCAAAAGAAACGAATCCCAAAGATCTATCATACTCGTGCGCGCCTACGACCTCGTCTATTTTGTATTTAGCTCTATGCTTTCATTGCGAAAAAAACTTGTTATTTATCCATTGAAATGAAATGCATGTTTCAACCAAATAAGTTTACAAATGTTTACAAATGTTACAACCACCATGTTTACAAATGTTTCAACCAAATAAGACTGAATTAAAGTATCTTTGGTAATTATCCCATTGTTAAAAATAGAAACCGAAATAAAATTACTCGTAAACCCGATAATACTTTGCTAAGTTATTTCATAAAATGTTATTGTCTATTTAAAATATTAATTTATTAAATAAAACAATAATAAGTTAAGTATAAGGCTATTCAAAGACTGATACACTAAAATACAAATGAATATAAAAACTAGAATTAAAACATTGAAAGAGTTATAAGTGAAAAATGTTTGTTACGAGTGTAATAATGAAGAGATACGAAGATTATTCAAACAATATTATCTATGACGATTTTACATTTTTGACTTTATTTTTGTAAAATTTTTAGTTTATAGAATAGATCTATATAACTGCGCTAATCAAGGCGGCGTATCGGGCTGTTATACCCAAGTTCGCGGGTTCAAACCCGATCGAAGCCGTGGATTTTTAAGGGCGAAAAAATCCTTCGTACGCCTTCCTTCGAAGGGGAAGTAAAACCGACTGTCCCATGTTAGTAGATTTACTGCATGTAAAAGATCCTCAAGCCTAAATGAAGCCTCTGAGCTAAATTCAAATTGCCTGTTACGTCGCCCAAGTAATACCTTCTTTCTCCTCTAGCAGGTGAAAGGAGCGTAACGAAATTTGCGTGGTCAGACGGAAGAGCAGCCCTCAAGGCCTGAGTCTCGCCAAGTAAAATAAGACATTCATTCATTCTAATCAAACATTACTGCATCATCGTAGATGAATTAAAGAAGAATTTAATAATATCTATTTGTCAGCGCACTTACATTGATCAGTCTTCGGAACTTACCTCTTTTTTAACAAGACGCATATCGGCACCGCGGCGAAGAGCAATAGCATTCCGAGGATGATAAGAACCCAGAGGCCGACTGTTATACCGCCCCAGTACGCTAAGGAACACGTAAAATTACCGTCATTCAAATTATTGGAAAATTTGGAAAAGTATTATAGGAGACAATGTATTATATTGCAACATTTCAAACAATATTTCCCCCAAAAACGAGTATAACTACTACTTACAAATTGGAGTGGCAGTTTCATAGGACTCTGCCGTGGAACATTTTCCCTCCCAGTCCACAGCTGCCACCTGAACGAATGTAAAACAACACGCTGTATATGATAACATTTTCATGAATTAAAAATATAATTTCAATTTCAGAAACAAACATCTATACAACACTTTCGGCTCACAATTATTTACAGAAATCCATGAATTTATTTATGAAAATTATTCCTTCTCATCTTCAGTCAAGAGTAACGAAATAACTGTCATCTAAACACTGTCGCCCATCTGATGCGTTTTTATCATTCAAAGCAAGATAGAGATTCGACAAAGAAGATAATAGAAACATATTTTCACTCGGGCGTCGAAGGATTTAAGACGTTTAATTTTTGTTGCTTTCTTAGAAACAGACGTTGATGGCAGCAGAAACAAAGCATTGAGACTTTTGTAAATATATCAGTACACTGTACTTAAGAATTGTAAAAAATAAATAATACATACATATGTGTGTCATATCTCTCACACTTTCTCGCTTATTACATACGTAATATAGAGAAAGTTTTGAAAGGTTGCAGTGGAAACAGCGATTTTTGGCAGATAAATTCATATTGTAGGTGCCTGATACCGAAAAAGAGGATAATCCTCGTTCTTATATGTAGTATACTACTTCCTCTATCCTAGATAAATAACTTTATTGAGGGGAAGATGCTCCGGAAATCAGACCCTGGTGTCCACGGAAGCCACTTTCTCCGTTGCCGAATGGGTTAGACTCAAACCTGACCTGGTAATAAAAAGCCGGGAGGGGGTCCATGTGGTCGATGTGACTGTCCGCCACGAGGATGGGTCTAACCTTCTGAAAGCAGGGGAGGAAAAAGTGTTTAAGTACCAACCAGTCATTCCCCTGGCAGCCCAACTTTATGGAGTGCCCAACGCCAGAATCCTGCCTGTGGTGGTTGGAACCTCTGGGGCTATGCCACGATCAACAGTCAGTGCCCTCAAGACGTTGGGGATCATGTCTCGGGGAGATTTACTGACTATCTCGTTAATTGCTCTCAGATGCTCTATTAAGATTTACACACAATTTGTAAATTACGATGGAGCAATTTAGCGTTGCTGGCAGTAAATGCAGAAAATGAACTTCTTGTTCCCGTGGGGAAGTCTAGGGAACCCAGGGGACCCGACAATGCCTAGAATATACCTAGTTACCACGCCTTTAAGTGGGAAGTGTATGCTATTTAATGTAGCATATAGAAAATTGTGTAGTCAAAATACAAGATTTGTGGGTCCTTGTTTCCGAAAAATGGGTATACGGCAAACGTCTGTGCCTTCTAAGAACAAAGCTCGCAATCAAACCGTAGGGAGAATTTTCGCCAAAATTGATATTTCCCGATCGATCTGACTGATGTCCCGGCCCCGTTAATTTACAAGCTACAAGAGAAAATTACTTATAGCTTAAAAAAGTACCTGATATTATTGAAAGTATGGAGAACAAATTTTATTGGAAGGAAAAATCTCTATCTTCAATTTTGTAGTTCTAGGAACGCGCCGAAAAATTCAGACTTTTGCTATTTTCGAAAATTTTGTGTTAACAGCGAAAATGGGACCTGTGCTACCTTTATTAGTGTATTTTAATGTTTTATTATAAGAAATTTAAAGAAAAAATTTGGAACAATTTTTGAGAAAATTTTTTAAAATGTCGCGGGAGCTTATTGTAAAGTTCCTCAAAAAATTAATCAATGTTTTTCAAAATCGCAGAGCTTCGACTCAGGCCAGATCGTCAGAGGTTTCTTCAATTTGGAAGAAATCCTACGAATAGTTTAGGCGCTAATGATGTTCACATACGGACGGACGTTTTTGTTTGGACGGACGGACGGACGGATTGTTTTTCTTAGTTTAGCAACTGAACTGGATTTACCCAATTCTCCGTTATCAGGGCCCGGCAATGAATTTTTTTGTCGAAAATCAGCATTTTTTTGAGCAGCATTACATAATTTTCTCTATACTATTTACATTACTCCCTATATATGTACGTATACGAGGAAGTAAAAACACTTTTTTAATTGTACGAAGTACTCAGGGTAAATTTATTTAAATCTGGCTAAAAACTTGTTTTTTTTTTACACTTCACTTACTACTTTCAACATTAGCAATTTTTATCTCCTCGGGGCAGATTTGCTTATCTTATTCCGCTATCCTCTTTGCAGGTTTATAGTGTTAACGTTTTTTAAATTTTTGAAATTGCAGAGTGCATCGAAATAGGACTAGCAGCACTTTTTTACCGTTCTCTGACACACACGAGAAGAACATTTTAAGAAGGGGTTAGCAGCGTTTTTTGAGAAAATAATTGTTTGAAAACTGCATCAATTTCATGCAGAATTACAAAACAATTAATCATATTTTCGAAAAAGGACGTTATTTCAAAATCTGTCTTTGGAGAACAGATTTTATTTAATAAAAACGTATTGTTTATAGTTTTGTTGTAGAAAGACGCCTAAACAACTTTGAACTTTGTAATTTTAGAATTATTGCTTTTAAGCGTTTTCTATGCTGTCCGAGGTTTAATAAAAAAATTGGAGTCTTTTTTTAGAACATTTTGAAAATGTAATTGAAACTTCATGTAAAGTATCCCCCAAATCAAAATATCGTGTTCAAATTCACAGTGTGTTTAGTTATTTTAAATCGATCGGGGAATATCAATTTTAAAGAAAATCATCTAAACGGTTTAGGTGCTAGCGATGACCAAAGACGGACGGACCGACGGATGTTGAGATGGACATCCAGAACGATGGGCAAATGGACGGACAGCCGGACGACAACTGAACGGGCAGACGTTTGCCGACTATCAATTATTCACCAAAGATGGATTTTTATTACACATGTTAGAGGAAGTAATTTACTTCACATAGGAATAAAATGTATCTAAATTTTCCTTACCAGGACCCGGCAATAAAAGTTTTTCTGTCGCAAAATCCCCGTTTAGCGGAGGACAATGAGAGTACGTCTTCTTACGAAGTCTGGCGAGAAAGTAACAACTACAAAGCAGCGTGCGAATGTATAAAGTTTTAGGTGTTTTATTTTTTATTTATTTTACGTTAAAAAACAGTTTAAACTCTGTATGACGTGCTATGGGGAGAAGTGAATTCTGTGCACGTTTTCAAAATTTTGTGATCTCTACAATAAGTCATATACTATTTGAATTTGGAATTAATTAAAAAAACGCTCCGATGTAATAAAATCTATTTTCAAGAATAAATCAGCAATAAAGTTTGGGCTCTTATCCATGTTGTCATTCGGAATAATACTTCCTGCCGCGACAACATGGAAACAATAATTTGAATAACTATATTTTCCACTGAATTCTAGACGTAGTGCACAGATAATGAAGTTACATTTATGTCCAGAAGCAAAATAAGGGGCCATCTCAGCATTTGCTCGATGGATCAGGGCAACTGGACGAAAAACCTGATCGAGATGGGGGTCATTGACACCGAAGCTGCGATACAATACTTGTTACACATTGTTTAGAATTATACAGTCCAAATGGTAAATAATGCATTAAATATCACTGTTAAAATTAATGTTACTTTCCTTGTGATGCTCAGTATAGTCTCTAATTGTATAGAAACAGATATGCAGTAGAAACGATTTCACTTGGAATTTAAACTTTTCTATCGAATTTAATCGTTTAATGTCATCTGGCAAAGTGTTATAAAATAATATGCATGTATTGTATGTGAATTTTTTGTAATGAGCTGTTGATACTGTCACTTGATGAATATGATTTCTACGTCGAGTGTTATAGTAATAGACATCGGCATTTTCTAAAAATATATTCCCGCCCTTAAGCAAGTCATTTTTGACAAAAACCACTGATTCATAAATCAACAGACAAGGTAATGGTAAAATTCCTAGATTAATAAAGATACTTACAAAAGTGGATCATTAGCTTACCTCAAAGAAATAACGAGTAGCTGGAGTTATGTTTTCGGTGGCAGTAAAAGAATAAACGCTAGTTTCCGAATCATCACAGTTGTCGGTGTTGGCACAAGTCACTAATGTGGCGTTGTAGGGACATTTATTACCATCGTAAGAGTCAGAGGGATAATCAATTATTTCATCAGTAAAGTCATACGGTTTCCAGCGAATATAAAAATCAACTCGGCATGACACGTTTACAGTCCAGACCAGCTTCAATGAATTTGTTGTTCTCATTGTTGTCCATAGGTAGCGAACTTGTGGAGCAGTATCTGAAAATAAGAAGACTTCGTAATATTTATTGTACAATTACATACTTATTCTCATCCTTCTAATGTATTCTTGATATCTGCATATGAAAACAATGGATTTATATTATATTTTAGATCAGATAAAATATCGTTTACGATGAGATCATATAGAAAATAGAAAAACGTAGTATATAAGAAATTTGCTTGAAAGTCGAATTGTTTTGCATTAATTGTGGATATACAGAATAAATATATGTGTTTCTTCGCTATAATTTCAAATGTGAATTTCAAATGTTGTGAAGTGAAGTGCAATGAAAGTGAAGTGAAGTGAAGTGTAATTAAAAAGTCGTGTAGTCTTGTTTTCAATAGTTTAAAATAACTGTGCAGGTCAACCATAAAATGTAGTTAATGCTATGTTAGCATATTATTATTATTATTATTATTATTATTATTATTATTATTATTATTATTATTATTATTATTATTATTATTATTATTATTATTATTATATCTTTAAATAATTTAAAGTTAATATTTGTAATATGTAAATTGTAGTGTTCTGCCACCAGGTTGTATATACCTTCCTGAAGAATAATAAATATCTATCTAGAATTACACTCAACCAACCTTCAAAAGGTAGAGTTATTATACAGCTTTGACGTATTACTTCATATACTGTTTCCTACGGGCTACTAGATACAGTGTTCGGTATCTTGTTTAACTCTTTCAGTATCGGTAAATTTTAGTTGCTATATTTAATTACATAGTTTGTGAATTTTTGTTATTAATTTTAAATTCAATTTTATTCCATGTTATTTATTTTTATATTGGATTTTCTGAATCAAACTTATGTTATTTAATTTTTTGGGCTATACTTCAAAGTGATTTGACACGGGTATCCAAAAATAATTAAGCAAGTAGTTGAAATTGTCAATATAAAATGGTGAGTTACAGTATTTAATTAGCTTTGAAGTTCAGTACCACTTACTTGGACAAGTCAAAATGTTTGCACTAGGACTGGATTTAGACAAATTATATGAAGTAGGCCAATGAAGACTGAAGCGAACATCGTAGGTTGTGTCGGGTTCTAAATCTTTGATGGTCATTTCTCTGTTAGCATATTCTTTCCCTGCCACTTTCCAAACGTCATTATGTGATTCCTTCTGTAATACAGCATTGGATAGTGTTAGCTGCGATATACAAGATGACAAAATTTTATCTCCATCATAAAAATCAAGTGTTTTCTCTCTTTATTACACAATATATGAAACATATTCATTCAATAATAAGTACAATATTTAAGTATTTATTTAATGTTAAGAGTTTTATGAAGGGAGAAAATACATAGAAACATTATATTCAACATTTCACAAATATAAAATTGTAGATATTACACACCACTGTTGCCAACAAGAATTATACATGGAAGAATGGAGTGATTGAATTAATATGTCTTACCTTGTATTCCCAATGGGCAATATAACCTTTTGCACTGGTTTTTTGACAGCCTGTTATCAACGTAAGAGATGTGTTTGTGGACTTAATCACTTGTGGAGGATGCTCAGGATTTATTGGATCTCGAACTGCGAATGATGAAGAGAATAAATCAATACACACACTTTCTGGTCCTCTTATATTACGCTACATCTCTATCACACCAAATACTATAGCGGTTTGCTGATGTGCGATCTGGCGAAATGAGGGCGTTGTGTGTGTGTGTGTAATACTTCGGGGCGCGTTATTGACTCTGAATATTAGTCCCGTAAGTGAAGTGCATGATATAACCTAGGAGGCAACGTTCCTCCCCCGCAGGAATGAGATCCCGCGCCGACCTACACGTCGCATTGTGGGTTTCCCCCTCCCCCTATCGAGCAATTCTCCCCCGGCTAGATACTGTCTCGAACTCTTAGCTCCCGTCGTGTGTTGCGATGTAGTGCGGGTAAGTGTGTTGGGTGTCAATGGGGAGGAAAGCTGCGGAAGCAACGCCTTTTACTACTGAGCTACCGCTGTCGGTTAAAAACTAAGAGATAACGAGGAGCGACCATTAATTCAAAACAAATGTTAAGGGTCGGTATAATTATAATAATTCAGTCTTGGGAATTTAAAATAAATACTCCTTCAGAATTTACAGAAAAACGAGACGTTCAAACTCATTTATTAACGATAACCCTCTCGGAAAATTGTATCACGTAAGTAAATGACACCTGCATTAGCAGAAATACTGCTGAACAATAGCACACAAAATAGTTTTCCAAAAAGTAGCAGACACCTACTCAAGAACATCAAATAAAATACCCTGGTATAACACTGCAATAAATTAAATATTTTAACAAAAACAGATTGATTGATTTTTTCGTGTTTCCGGGCGCATCAACTGCTTCGGTCATTAGTCCCGTGAGTGTAGTGCATGTTTTTTTCTCGGGAGATGGCGGTGATCTTCTCCCGCTGGATGGCGAGATCTGGCGCCGACCTACCGTCGGCTAATGGGGTTTCCCCCTAACCAGGACTCTCCCACCAGCGGGGCACCGCCCCAGCCGGGACAAGCTCCAAGCTCCCGACCGGGCTCCCGGAATATGTGGTGGTGTAGTGCATGTTAGTGTAAGTGTGTGTGTGTGTAAGGGGATAGGATAGAACAAAGAAGAGGAAGGAAAGATCGCACGCGGTCCGTGGCCCGTTTGGTATGATACTGCTCCGGCATTCGCCTGGTGTTGATCGGAGAAACCACGGAAAACTACCGATCAGAGCAGCCGGCAGCTAGAATTCTCCTCCAGACAGCGACTGAATTCGGCCTCGCTGAAGAGCTGGTGTCGAAAATCCTGCCGCCGTCAGGACTCGAAACTAGGACCTCCCGGTCAGAGGCACTGCAGTGACATCGGTTGATGCACTGAGCTACCGCTCCCGGTAACAAAAAAAGACTTTACAAATACTACAAAAAACATAGTAGAGTATTTATGGATTCTCAGTACACCAGTTCCTTACATAAAACAATAATATAGGAAATGTTGCTGTTTCAAAACGAAACAAATAAATAGCGAACAGTGGCGGGTGTCCGCTTTGTTGAAGCCTTGCTGACGCATGACGTCATCTGGATCGTAAGCAGTGACACATTGAGTATGAGAATTAATTGCCGACCTGATGGCGGAGATCGTTAAGGCTGTAGTGTCGTAGTGATCTCGGACCCAAGGGTCGCGGGTTCCAGAGTCCCGCCTCGGGCAGAGTTGTATTTGTGTTCGTTCTTCCACCCCTTATCATCACCATTTCGTTTCATCTTCATAGTTACCATACCGTTAACTCGAATAGTGGTCGGTAATGAGCTAGATGTTGATACGACCTTAAATACCCCCCCCCCAAATACTTCATTCAGAATTAAACATCAATACAATAATAAACCAAAAAGCACCAATATCGTGATCTGGGCTGTCCGGGTGACGCCGCGTCGAAGGTTGGGGTGCCGACGTTTCGACCGACATATCGCGGTCCTCATCAGGGCTGTACTGCCAAGAGGACCGCGATATGTCGGTCGAAACGTCGGCACCCCAGCCTTCGACGCGGCGTCACCCGGACAGCCCAGATCATGACTCTGGCCGCGGAAGCCTACGATATCAGCACAAATATCACACAACTTCTACCAAAACCTAGCAGACATACCAACAGCATACCATTACAAACTACCGAAAAATCCAACCCACACCCGAATAAAAATAGATTTCCTTTTGAAGCCTTCCTTTTGAAGCAAAATTTTAGCCAACCATGATTTTTAACCCCGAGGTTCTCCCCTAGAGTATCCTCTCTAATGTATAGATTAAGTTAGCTTAGATATTTTAACTATAACAAGTCTGAAAATACATCTGTTAAGTAATTGT
This sequence comes from Teleogryllus occipitalis, assembly GCA_011170035.1. Classification (NCBI taxonomy): domain Eukaryota; kingdom Metazoa; phylum Arthropoda; class Insecta; order Orthoptera; family Gryllidae; genus Teleogryllus; species Teleogryllus occipitalis. The sequence goes on from BLKR01005380.1 coordinate 28,154, forward strand.
AATGAACGGTGTAATCCATCCAAAATTAATAAATGTGTTAAAAAAATGAGAATTAATTCGGCGTGAGAGAAGGCGGAATAACACAATCAAGTATTTGTATTATTCAGTACAAATTGAGAGCATTTCATGGTTTTTGTATTTTTCTGAGTTCCTAGATATGCATAAATGTTACAAAATAGTTTTGCAAAACCTAACATGAATGCTTCTCAAAACAACAAATAAAATAATCTTGTATAAACTGTAAAAAACGATATATTTTAACAGAAACGAACTTCACGAATACTTCTACAACACCGTATTATATGATGTTTCGGGTGTCCCACCAACTAGGGGCACCTCCACACTTCCAAACGGTTCACTGCATCAAAATGCAGTTTTCACTCAAGAATGCAGAGTCATGGAGTCAAGTAATGGGTCGTACGGATATTGTTTGTAATATTATAGTTTTCGAGAAAATTAATAATCTTTGATTTTTTCAATAGAATTTTATATTTTTCCCTGGCAATGGATAGGTCATTGTAGAGGAGTACAGTGATGTATCATTTGTTAATGTTTTGATAGTAATTTCAACATAAAATTATATTTTCTCCCACATGTTGTTTGAAATTAAACCGACAATATTTCCTTTAGTAGCTCTTGCAACGGTCGCCTTTCGGAAAGGTGGCCTTAGTGAATCCGAGTGTTACGAGATTAGAGGAGTGACAGAGGGATATAGGTGCAACTGTAGCAATCCATGGTCTTGACGCGCAGGACACGGGAACGAACTCAATACTAACGGTCAGAATAAGGGTTTTTTTTCAATTGATTCATCAGAATTGAACTTCCCTTCGACTCATCAAAATTTTAAAGCATTGATCATTGAAAAGAAAAACGAATATTGGTAGCTCGAGGAAGATAATAAAGGTCATTTTCAACTTTAAGAAGAACCGAGATCTACTTTTAAAAGCGGTAGTAACAAGCCAGCATTTAAAAAAATGAAGTACAAGGGAAAGAATGAAAGGCTCAATATGGGAAAGTAATGAATGGTTTTACTTTCTCGATGCACTCTATCAAATCTCTTGTAAACCCTGCGCACTTCTGTTATACGGAGTATTAGAGTATCTGCAGGTGTACCTGGGAGAGTGGTCGTCCAAATGAAAGGCACGTTCTCACTTTCAAGTAGTTGATATTCGTTGCGTCCATCGAAAATCGCTCGAACTTCGTACACGGTGCTGGCATTCAGACCAGTGATTTTCATTTCTTGAGTTGGGTGTTTCCGTCCAGCCAAACGCCACTTTGTCTCCTCCGGCTCCTGTAAAGCAAAGTGAAGGATGCAAGATAACGAATTTAAAAAAATGTAATTTCATCTACGCAGTTTAAGTCCTGAATTTAATATCTTTGCTAACGATGCAAAGTCCGCAATGTGTAAATGCTATTATTTACGTAAGTAAAAGGAATAGTTTTTGAGCAGCAGCACGTATGTTAGGTCGAATAATATGTAGTGAGTTCATCGTAAGACTTCATTGTTACAAAACAGAAAATTGAAGGCGTCGGGCATATAACCTTTAGACTCTGTTTGGGGTCTTTTCTGACCCCAAGCGCGAATGTTTTGCAACATTGAAAATTATTCGCCTGAACTTCTCCTTTTAGATATGCTATTTATGTTCAGTTGTATATGTGTAGTAATCTTTTCAGATTTTTTAAGTTCTTGTGGTTTGAAGTAATTTGATTTTTCTGCAGATGGGATGAGAAATACTCCCAAATAGATTCCACGTTGCACGTCTAAATTATAAGAAAAATTCTTAAAACGTATCCATTTCCGTTTTATAATATTATGTTGTTGTTTGTGAATGAAAATCTGGAGTATTTTTCTATTACGAGTTAGTAGCGTTGTATCAGACATTGTCATGCTGGTAAGAAAGACTCCTATGTATAGATATGAGGATATGCTAGAATGTTTTTCTGGAAATATTATTCTTTGTTTTCTTAGAACGATATAGTAAATTAAATTAATAAATAGCACCATTTTCTTAATTAATAATAGCAAATAGTATCCGTACATGAAATACAGGTAAACTATTGGGTAAAACGTGTGGGATCAAATCTGACCCCCGAGAGTCCACTAAGTAATGGAGAAACAGTAAAAAGGTTAAGATGACAAACTAAAAAGAGAACTAAAGATTGTTTGAAGTTTTCTGAAACTATGTATTTTTAGTTCTGGCTATTTGTTGCTTAAGCTGTGTGATGCTAAAATAGTTCAGTTTATGTCTCATAGCTATCATTTTTATTCAACGAACTTGGATTTCTTAAACCAAAATGTGCACATGCTTCACTATATTTTTGGCCTAGTGAGGAAGCTCAGAACTAACGAAAAATAAGTTTTACGTGAGCGCAATATGTCTTGCGCAACATGATTATGATGATTAAAATGATTATGATTACAATGATTATTTGTTCTAATCTTTTAGTGCGAATAAACAGAGAACTTATTTGATGTTAGTCAATAATCAAAAATCTCGAAATCTTCCTTGTTATAGAGTGAATAACTAATTATTTTTTGAGGATGTATGATTTTCTGAAATTTACGTTATGTTCTCGTGCTCTCATTGCTCAGTAAACAGGTGTTTTAACTTACTTGGTTATAAACAAAAGTACAAAATTATTAGAAATATCTATAAGTGCACTTATCATGCTCATTAACACATCTACGATAAGAAAATTACTTAAATTTACGAATTTTTCACTTTAAATAATTTGCTGACATTCTTAAAATTGTAATAAATCATATATTATGTTATACTTATAATTTATTATTAAGGTAATACAGTTGTCTGATATATTTCGGTATCTTTCACGCCCAAGGCTAATCACAGTTGACAAATGTATATGTTATGACGAAAGCAGTACCATTTACCTCTTTTCGTTGCCGCCGCAGTGTATGATCCTTTCCTGGGATTGCTCGTATTTGCGAGATTTTATGGCTGGAACTCGACAGCGAGCTTTTTGTCACTCTTCCTTTCTAAGAAGTAGATACTTGTCCAAAAAACATTTACGTCGTGCTCTGTATATTTTAATACATGGATCTTTGCCAAAGGTCTTTATCTGGTTAGTATTCATATTTAGATGAGTTATTCGCCTATCTAGGAAGAGTATCGGAAATATTCTCGCATCCACAAGTAATTTAACATTGAAGGGATTCTCACCACATTTACGTGGTTTGATTGAGTATCAGGGCACGTCAACTGCTATGGTCATTACCCTCCTTAGTGTAGTGAATGTTTATACTGGAAAGTGGCGATGATCCTCCCGGCCTGGGCAGTGAGATCCAGTGCCAACCTACAAGTCGGTTTGCTGGGGATTTCTCCTACAGGAATCTCCCCCAACGAGGCATCGCCAGAGCCTGGACGAGCTACCCACTCCCGACTGGTATCCCGGCATGTGTGGCACATGTGTGGCATGTAAGTGTGCGTATATGAGTAAGGGGAGAGTGCGGGATAAGGAAGAAGGAAATATCTCGCGCAGCCCCTGGTTCATTTGTTGGTGTTCTTATTCGACATTCGCCTGGTATTAATCGCAAAATCTACGGAAAACTATCAATCACAGCAGCCGGTCGGTACACATCTCGTCCAGCTAATGTCGGCTAATGTCGAAAATCCGCCACTGTGGGGATTCAACCCCTAGGACCACCCGGACGGAGTCGCAGCAGAAGCAACTGCAATGTTGGCTCTGAGCTAACCCAACCGCTCATATTTAGTCGGGAATTAACTGGATTTGAACTATTTCCTTTCGTGAGGTTGTGATGAACACTCGAAAATTGGCAAAAATTAAGGAAGGAAAAATATTAATATAAGGGAATGAGTTGTTTTTAATCGCAAATTCCTCGTATATATTATGCATTCCATTTTGTTAGTTCTCAAGATACTATACCTTGTATTGCCAAGTTGCTAGGCACACACCTGTGCATGGCACCTCGGTGTTCAGTTTCAATGTCAGAGTGGATTCGGTTGCATGTGTTACTAATGGTGCTTTTTTCAGCATAGGAGGTGTTGGGTCTGTGGAAAGAAACACATTACTTCACTACAATTTCATAATATACCCGCAGTATGACTCTTGTGTCCAACATAATGTAATTTCAAAAAAAAAACAAAAACAAAAAAAAACTGATATCCATAAATTGATATCCGATATTCACATTATCATTATGAACTCCAAAAAGTCTATTTTAACACATGAAGAAACCTTTTGTTGCGTTATAAAATTAATCAAACACAATTGTTGTGCAATGAAAATATTATTACAACAAGTTTCTTTCAGAAAATTGAAAATAATTTGTTTGCTTGGTCAAGCAGAGCCTGATAATGACTCATTTGCGCGGAAATCCAAAGCACTCGCCAATTCTCTTTTCTTTCTTAAGTATTATTCAAGAATTAAGTAATTACTCTTTCCAGCGCAGTAACGGATGATTGTGAATCTCTCTGTTGGAATTATGTTCAGTGCAATAGTTACTGAATTGTTAACAACAATTCATTTACAATCCTCCTTTGGGGAATTTTCGCATTAAGATAGTTTGTAATATTAATAATATCACAATGTGCATATTTTTATAATGAAAGTTTCTTCGTTCATGGATATACATTATAAATATGATCTCAGTAAGCAATGTTAACGAGTGTACATATACATTTTCCACTTTCAGAACGTTTTATTTTATGATAGAGACCTGAGTTCAAACAAATTTTATGGGAGCGCAATGTTTCTTATTTTTCTCCCAAAAGCAGCAGAGAAACGACAGTGCCTGGTAATCAGATTTCGTTTCATATAATAATATGAATAAAGATAAACTATAGACTTGCGAAATTGATTACAATGAGATTATAAGAGATTGACGTGCTGTTGTGTACGTTCAAAATGAGAACAAATATAGATAGCCCCAACCAACATTGTTATCTTCTCTGAATCCATGACTACAAAGAAAGACATCGGAAAAAGATATTCAAATCACGTCTTCATGCAGAAATTAAAATTGATATTTAATCCGAAAACCAGGAATGGAAGTCAAATTATCCTGGTATGGATTATTCCCCCCAAGGAAATTCAAAGCAAGGAACAAGCGAATATAGTCGCAAAAAAATACTACATTCTCAGTCGTTGAAGAGAGTGCCAATGGTCCGTTCCAAGGCTTTAGAAAGCTCTTTAGCGGAAGAATTATTAGAAACTTGGATTCATTATGGAAAAAGCAAAACCATCAAACTCTACGTCGTAAAGGAAACGGTAAACGAACCATCATTACGTAACATCCAAATTAAATTGCAGCCAGCAAGTCGTTCTCACCACACTTCGGATCGACCACTCAAATTAAATGACGTCATAAAAAACTGATCCAGAACTATATCATAAGTGTGAAGTACAAGAAATGACATATCTCCTTGGTAAGCGAACATAGCCAGTTAAAGATCAATACTTGGAATCAACATTGACTTTCTTCATTTAAGAAAAATAAAGAATGCGCTAAAAACATAAGAATATCGGCTAGGTTTGCGTAATTAATCTCATGTGCACAAGTTATTTTTATATTTGTACAATATGAATAAAAAAAACAATTTCTATGTTCATGTCAAAAACTTTGTTTGTTAATTGTTTCTTATTTTTTATATAAATGATTTCAAATTTCTGTTCCGATCGTGCATAACCATATTTTATTACTGTTAAAAGTTTCAAATTAATGTAAGTCAACATTAGAACAAATGGCCATTAGTTTTATCCAGAAATCCGGTGAGCAGTCATCCTGATAGCTAAAATATTTCAAGGACGATTCAACAAATTTGGGGAGTTCAATCACAACAAACATTACATGAACTTTAATTAACATTTTATTGACTCCTACTGATTTCAATAATTTATAGTTTTGTATAATAAATAAGAGACGCCAGAAATTCAAATTTATTCAATTGTAATTAAAGTTTCTATTGCAAAGGGTGCACCTGGCACTCGCCCTTGATATGATTTATTTTCTGATTGTTCATCATTTTACAATTTTATGAACATGAAAATGACAATTCGTCTGCTCATTGGAAAATATTTTTTGCTGGGGACTTTTCTGGATTATTTATTATTTAAATAAGCGAGAAAGTAAAGAGCCAATAGGGTTTTGAAATAATAAAGTATTAAGTCTATAATATTAAATAATATTTATTTTTCAATAATAAATATTGGAAAACCGTTGTATTGGCCATCTTATCAATAATTAAAATCTAATCAAGGATATTTGCAAATGTATTTTGTAATATAAATCGTTTCTGAAAGGTTCCCCTAGTATGGTTATATTTCCTGCATGTGGATTATTATCGGGACGTTTCATTAGTGCGAGGTGATGTTTATAAATGATCAGTTTAGACCACAAAACAAATTTCTTTCAATCATAATCTGAGATGCTTCGAAGTCAACTGAGAATTGTCTAGGTCTGAAAATCACCCAGAGTTCTGAAACTTGGCACAAAGCACGATATTCAAATAAAGATAGTCTGATTCAATGTAAACAGAAGCTATGAGAAAGGATTTACGGAGAGCTTCTCACTCGTCTGTCGTATATCGTCGCACAGTATCTACATACAATGATAATGTCTTGTTTCACTGATCTGGCTACCAATATCAACTCTTCAAAAAATTATCTGTTGGATATGTCTTTCATTCAAGAACATGTGAGTCAATTCTCGCTGGTTGATAAACTGACCCAATCAAGGTTTCGTAGAAGTATGGCTTAGCAGTTAGGCAAGCCATTGACTTTTGGGCATTTAAAGTAAAATTTATAATAAGACGACGATGAAAAGTTTTGAATATTTCACCTATATTCTTTATAAATACCTTAAAAGTTACGTGATTCCAGAGTCCTTCTACTTATTATTCGAAGAAAAACAACACTTGAATACGACGCAGCCATCAAAATGAAGGTATGGGGCGTTCTAGTGTTACATTTTTTATTCGTTGCATCGTTGACGCAACACGTCTCTTTACCAAGGGGCAAGAATGCGCTCAACGCCCAACAAGGGTTGGGCGTTGAGCGCATTCTCTGGAGTAATCCTCCGTTACTGAGTAATTACTACCATTATTACTGTTATTGAGTAATTACTATATTTGTCAAGTCTCGTCACGTCGCAGTCAGTCAGTGCCTCTTATCCCTTCGGCCAGGGGCCCAACGCCGTTAGATTCCGAGGTTCCTAGCCGTTCACCCAACCAGGAGCCCGCGAGTCTCGAATTCGCTTAACCTTCGTGACTTCACGGAGCGTAGTAAACGAATTCGGCTAGCGGCGCAGGATAAAATAAAGAAAATTGTACAAAAAAAATTGCACTGGTCATTTATGATCAGAGCATGTGCTAAGCGACCTGAAACAAATCGAGTGGTGCTAAAGAAGCACGTACTTTCTCACCTTTAGAAATAGTTAATATTTATACCACTTTCCTACACTATTTATACCACAATTTCTCTCCAAATGAACACTTTTCAACCATCATTTTGTAAAACACATTACAAATCGTAGAACATTTGGTGCAAAAACTAAATATTTTCAAACAAATATCAACACAAATTTGACAATTATAAATGCCTTTCGTAAATCATATCCCCACAATAAGACGTAACTAACAGAAATTAGCTCCCAAGTCATTCTTTCCGAGCCATTTTTGCATTCCAATCTGTTATTTCCTGAATGATAGCAATTTTTATTTCATATAAATTGGGAAATTATTTTGTTCATTTCTTCTGATATTTTTACTACTGTAGATACTATTTACAGCAAATATATAATACTATGAAGGGGATTATTTCCACTGCTATTATTAACATTGATATCTCTACGGTTGCCCTGCTATAATCACAAATTCTCTCAATGTTTACACTAATTTATTAAATTTACTTCCAATTTAATCATGAGTTCTACATACAACATAATACTCCTTACCTATTGCATGTAGACGTGTAATTCTATACAGAATTACGATTCCTGGAAGTTCAATTGATTGAAACCAATTATTAGATTGATGGTAACTAATATAAATTATCAGCCTTTCTCAACAACAAAAATTTAACATTTATTCTTATATCTATTAAAAATTCTGTTGTTCTCATGAGAATTACTTTTTCAATGTAGAACATTAAAACACCGTATGGGTTTGAATATTGATCGTAAGCTTACTACAATATCTTGATAAATGGCTTCTCGGCTGACTAACAGAATGTTGTTCATGGAATACTTGACATCCAATTCTCGCGTTTTTGCAGATCATTAAAATAAGTTTAAAATGTTTCGGGATGCCCTCAACGATTTGGTATTAATATAATTGAATATTTTCCATAAAAATCAATACCCGGTCGCGACTTTCTCTATCTGTTTCGTACGAAATACCTACTCGCGACTATCTTCAGCTTCTTATTGAAACATCCTTCCATCTACGGAGCTACCCTAATATATATTTCCATATGTAGTCTATTTAAACTCAAATTCCAACTACAACATTAATAAAATATACAATTACAATTTCTACTACAATTTAAACAATACCAAGCTTTATAACTAATCATAAATTCCAGCCTCACTATCATTTAAATAATACCGAGCCTGTGTTGAAAATCCGTTTGCACCTCACCAAACGCTTACGTGCATTGGCTTCAATATTTTTCTAGAGACTGATTCCTTGCGTACTTCCACAAGATCACGACTTTAAATGTCCTCTCTACACCTTTTGTATATAATGTGTTTGGGACCGTGCCCATCTGCACAGCGCTATGATAACAAGCATGGAATATTATACTTTGTTGATCGGTTGTCCTAACAACGTGCATTCTTTGACTTCGAATTTACATACAATGTCATTATTCCTAACGCTGGGTGCCGACTTTATTCAAACTAAACCCGGGGTTCTTGGATTATCACAATATCAGATAGGTTTTAAATTATTTATAAAATATTAATTTGTAAATGTATAACTAATGCTGGAATGTAAGACACGAACAAAGAAATATGAAATAATAAACAAATTCTAACTTACGAAGCATCCAACTGGAATTACGTTCAAGAAGCGCAGTAAATTCGAAGCGGGCGACAATGTCGCCAGATTACAAAAAATCATATTTTCAAACAAATCACCATGACCTTCTTTGTAGATCTGTTTGTGATAAACATGTTTCATTAAAAAAATGTGTTTTCACAATTGTAGTTGCAGGAAAACAGCGAATTTTTTTAAATTTTTTTAAATTGAAAAGAAATAGAGCATTTCAATGAGAATGAGACCAACACCATTCTCTTAAGCGTTCTTTACGCTATCTAAGATACAAATTTAATAAAAAATGTGTGCCGTTTTAAAGAAAAAAACCGCTTAAAGAAAATAAAAATTCTCTACATTTGACACAAAATTTCGCAAAAAAATTCTATCATTATGAAACAGAGTTCTTTAAGAGGAAAATATTTATCTTCATAATTATAATTGTAGGAAGATTCCGAAAAAATTTTGCATTTTTGCAACTTTCGACAAAATTAGTTTTTCAACGAACATTAGATCTGCACCATCCTCTTAAACGTCCTTCACACTACCCAACAACAAAATTTAATCAAACACGGTAGAGCCATTTATTTTTAAATTTTGGAAATGTCCCAGGGGACATGTCAATTAACCCGCCAAAAAATTAAATATAAATTTCAAATTCAAGAGGTCGCGACATCAGCCAAATAGGTTGCAGAATATCAATTTTGGAGAAAACCTGAACGATTTAGTCGCAAGTGTTGTTCACAAACAGTCAGACGGACGGACGGTTTGCCGTCAATCGATTTTTCGGAATCAAGGATGTACAAAACATGCATTCTGGCTACACCACGTGCTGGAGGATTTTTTTTGGTGTAAATTTGGTAACTGGACTTTTCTACTTTTTCGTTACTAGGGCCCTGTAATAAGAGCTCTCTGCCGAAAATCAGCCTTTTTTCGCGCAGCATTACAGAACTTTCTCTCACCCACAAAAAACAGAACTATGACCTGAGCTTCTGTTATCTATTGTACGTAATGTCTTGGCAAAGTCTTAATTTTTTGTAGAGAATCAACTTGATCAAATTCGGTAGATTTTATACATCAAGGCTGGATATTATTCATACTGGCTGTACTATTTACTTTCAATGTAGAATGTATGTACTATACATATTAGAGGCACATTCATGAACTTCAACCCCTCTCCCCCCAGTGGCCAAATAATACATATCGAAAAATATAGATTTTGCTAATTTTCTATACTAAAAAAAGTATTTCGATATATCAATTGTTTATTTATAAATATTAGTTGTGTCAGCTAATAAAAATGTATTTTATATTCAGCATAAATAAAATATTCTTTATGAGAAAAACATCAAATCGGATATTTTCGTTTAGGAAATTTAAATTTTACCTAAAGTTCATATTAATGCTACGTGGTTTTATTAATAAAGACAATTTTACAACCAGCGTATTTTGACACAAAGAGGGATCCATAGATGCGCGACCTTGTTCAGTGCAAGGTCTGTTGCCTTTATGAATAGCATTGTATTGGGGTGACCCCAAAGCCTTGCACTTCTACATTTTAATAAGAAAATAAAAATTTCATGGAATTATTGTTTCTTTATTATTTCAGCATCTTTATTCGCATATCTTGCTTCTAGACAGTGAAGGTCTCAAACTATTACTGATGGTGCATTGTATCGCTAGTCTCTCTATGGTTTCGAAAAATTGTTAATAATCCGCTACCACTGAACAAGTAACTGTAGGTGATTCATAACAACGTGAAGGATAGTGTACCTTCATTGGATCTATTCTACACTTCTACATTGTATACAGTATCTGTGGAAATAGGTGAATTTGAAGGGGAAAATACGGTAGTTGGTAACATGATTGATTGATGATTCCGAGCGCGTCAACTGCTAAGTTCATTAGTACCATTCATTAAACGGCACGCGGTCTGTGGCCCGTTTGTTAGGGTCCTGCTCCAGCATTCGCCTGGTGATGAATGGAGAAACCACGGAAAACTACCGATCAGAGCAGCCGGCCGCTAGAATTCTCCTCCAGACACCGGCTGAATTCGACCTAGCTGAAGAGCGAGTGTCGAAAATCCTCTCATCGTTGGGAGTCGAACCCCAGGACCTCCCGGTCAGAGGCACTGCAGTGACCAGTTGGTTCCCTGAATCTCCTTTGTCGGTGGAAGTTGATCACGAATTGAATAATGCCGAGTTTGGCTATTTTTTTGAAACAGTCTATGTACTGGTTATACGTTCAAAGGTTGTGATAGCGAACATTAATAATGTGCTTTGTCGTCTATGTTACTGATCATTGAAAGTATTCGAGTCATCGTTCTAAGCGAATGTAGTTTTTGTATTGATTTTTAGAAATTTTTGAATCAAGTTTAAGAGTTTATTGAATGTAAAAAATACCGAGGAATTAAACTCACTTGGTAATGTTTTCAGAGTTGTTGTCACTCTCGGACTATAAATTGTATTCTCGAATTCCTTGACCCTTAGCTCAACCTGAACAAAAAATCAATATTAAACACTCTTTATTAAGAGAAGCAGCAAACCGCTAGTTGAAAGAATGCGATTCATGTTCGCATAATAATAATAATAATAATAATAATAATAATAATAATAATAATAATAATAATAATAATAATAATAATGAATTTGGCTTTATTGGGTCGGTAGTCCCACTTCTCCGGCCAGGAACCGGTGTCCCCCATGCCTGGGCCTAGTTAAATTCCCATGCTTGGGGTTAAGAGCAACATGAGGAAACATGACGTATTCTCTTCACCGTAACTAGCAAGATCGCCTCTTGAGCTTTTCTTCGTCACACAGCTTCAGAAGCTGGGACGATTTTAAAGGATAGCTACAACTATATTTTTGCCTCGACCAGGAATCGAACCCGGGGACCACAGCACGGAAGGCTAGTACGCTGCCTCGGAGCCATCCCAGAGACTAATTATATTAATAGTAATAACATTAGTAATAGTAATAATAATAGCTGAAGTCAAGGCACTATGGCATCTCGAAAAAGGTCATATTGTTCCTCTGATCATTTCGTGCACAGGGGTTAAACCAAATAACATTCATAAAAATGTGGAACTTATTCAAATGCCAAAATATACGTACAAAATTATGCAAAAATCTATCATCTTAAACACATGCAGGATTGTGCGAAAATTCTTAAATTGCGACGAAACATGAATTGACCTGTGTCTTGGTTATTAACCCGACACAAAGTCAAATAAAATCCGGTGAATACAGAGAGAAACAATGTATAACCATAATAATAATAATAGTAATAATAATAATATAGTAATAATAACAGGAATAATAATAGATATTAATTATTATTATAATCAAAACACACTGATATGATAATTTGGCAAAAATGCATACTAAATGAAGTAGACATATTTTTTAATAAGTTCTAGTAGAAAGAGTAAGTCAAATATTTTAATATTAAACACTTAAAATCGACTTTTCCTAGATATTGAATTCTATTTAAAATTGTTGTTTCTCATTAATGACCATTTACATAAAAACTTAAATGGATGTACATTATATTTACGCCCGTCGGGAGGTTAATGGGCAGCGTGCTAGTTTTCTATGAGACGATCCCGGGTTAAATTCCCGGCCGGGGCAAACATGAAGCTGAGGCTTCCTAATGCAAACCGTGTCCGTTCCTCTAGCTGTGTGGCGAAGGAAAGCGCAGGCAGGCCAATGAAGCGACGTACGGCGACGGGAATATGTCATTCTCGGCATATCTCTTCCTTATCCCCAGGCGTGGTTAATAAATGAAAGCAGAGCCTGGGGACACTGCTAGCTGGCAAAGTCGACTTAAACTGACCCTTAATGCCAAATACTTATTAATTTTTATTAAAAATGTTAACGTAAAACATAACGTTAAACAAGTATTTGATTTTAGTCGAGTCAATTTATTATGTTTCTAATTCGCAGAGCAGCGTTAGGAGTAATAATAAAAAGTGGTTGGATAATCGGACTGTACGAGGCAAAAGGGTAAGGTAATTAATAATAATATTTTCACTCACCGAAACATTATATGTGTTGTTTGGAAGAACACCATTTTGTATTCTCAGATATTTTTCACCTGTATTTAGTGTCAGAATATTGCTATGTTCTTCAAATTCCATTTCTGTCATTGAGCTGCTGATGCGATACCGAATACGAAAGTTTACTTCCTTCGGGCAGATTCGAGGTGGCATTCTCCACGTCAACGCAAACCAGTTTGAATCAAAAGAATGAACTGAGAGGTTGTACACGGGATCCAACTCATCTGTGCAAACACATATTAATGCATAGTAAGCAAAATGTTAACTGAAAATATATCTCCTCTTAGGCAAAGGTGTAGATTGTAAATAGATTGAAATTTAGTTGATATTAAATTCTAGGATATGTAAGGATGTCGAAAGATGATGACTTTTTGCCGATGCCAATGCCAATGTACTGGTAAATTTTCGTCTTACCAAGTTACACTTACGTGATTTTCAACATCGCGCTCCTGATTGGAAGGCAACTCTTTTGTACTAGTGTTTGTCAGGTATCGTATACGAAATCTGACTACACCTGAACGTGTACCTGTCAAATTCCAGTTAGGAATGAGTTGCTAATTAATAAGGGACGCGATGCTAAAAATTGCATATGTGCAACTTTGTTTTAACGCTTTTAAAAAAGAACATTAATCCTGTATTTATTTCATTTTGAGATCATTTGTATTGTTTTCTCAACAACTTCTGGTGGAAAATATTTGTTTTTAACTGAAACATTAAAATGTTTCTCTTTAACTTCTTGCCATTTACAAGCCATTTTCTAATACCATTTTAAATTATTCCATTTGCATCAACTAAAACTGACCTGTTCGTGAGCAGAATTCACACTCGGAGATGTCACTGTCATTTAATGGGGGTTGCTCAGATATTACTTGAAGTTGATAAAGAGTAGTGGGCTGGAACGGTGCCTCTATTAAGTCAGCAATCTCTGCTGTAACCATTGGAGGATACTTCTTCCACAGCGTCCACATTGTTTCTTCTTTCATCTGTTAAGACGTGTCACAGTGCAGTTCAGTACGCAGGAGAAGGCACCTTTATGAAAGAATTAAAATAATCTTACCTTATAAAATACATCCATTTTAATAGACTTTCCTTCGAATCTCTTAGGAATAATGTATCTAAACGAAACTCGTTGATTCGATTTGTGGGTGCACACGAGAGGGTCATCTGGAAAAAGCCATGGGAGTATACATTTCAATGGTTTAGAATTATTACCGATTGTTTCCATTCGAAACTAAACACATCAACTTTGTGACTGAATATAAAAGCATGTACTCGTACTATGTGTTTGAGTATCCCCAGGATTTCTCTTGAGGTTTTTGATCGGTTTAATAAGTGGGAATAGCAAAGAGGCAGACAAACTTTCGACGCAGTCTTGACAACGGAATAGTAACCCTTTTAATAGCCTGGACGTACTAACATACAGAACATGTTAGTGCCTGAGGACTTCTGGACTTGGCAGTCGGGCTATCGCTGTAAGGCTCTGGACATGTAAACACGCAAGGTCATTCTCCTTCTCACAATGCTTTTCGCGAGTGCCAATTGATTTTTGAGATGATGTTTGCTGTATCGGTGTGGCTCTGCAAGTTAACTTGTTATTTTGGTGCGTTGGTGGTTCTCTGGCCTCGCATTTGTTCGATGGTTTTGCTACCATTCGAATGCTTATTCTCTGGATTAGTACCCTCTATGTAGGGACGACAGAAGTTGGTTTCTTAAATTCTGTAAACATCAGTGGAGTGCGCTCCAAGAAAGGTTAGGAAGTCTCACTCTCTCCAGGGATTGCCTCACAAAGATACATTTTACATTCGCATTGACACTTCCTATCGCTGTTTACTTTTCAAACCTCCGGCACTGGAGTTCTTGAAGTCTCTGTAGGTCTTTCCTAGCTTATATTTTCTTTGGACTATTGTTACTTTCTTGTAGTGATGGAGTAGTTTTCTCTGTGTGTCTGCGTTTCGTTATCATTGGATTTGCTTCATAATATCGAAGGCAGCATAATCACCTAGCGCAATACTACGTACCAAAACCGGATAAAGAGCCATCCAAATCCATCAGACATTAACTTACTGGATAATAGTAAGGAAGTACAACGACTTCAAAGACATCATATTCTGGATTTACCCGTCTGGTTCAAACGTTACTCGTAATAATGACTCATTACAGTTCTTAAATGATATCTTGTATTTATCGCATTTATGGAATGTTTGAATAAAAACAGATTGTAAACAAGCAGAAAAAGAATTTTGAAAAGTCTCGAAGGGATGTGGCCGGCAAAAGCTTAAAGCCCAACCAGCGCGTCGGGCTCAGCAAAGAGCAGCGCCGACTGCCGAACGTATTTCTCACTTCGCGTGAAACATCTCGATACGGCCGTAACAGCCGAAGGGGTTAGTTGAAAGTAGGGATGGGCGATTATTAAAGAATAATATTATAGATTATATCTAATCGATGATTATTATTAGATTAATATATATCCATTAATCGTTCCGCATTAATCGAATAATCTTATACAATCGATTAATTTTTCACATGATTTAAATAATGCATAAAATCATTAATTTTTAATTTGTAAATTAATAAATCGATTAGTAACTTAACTTATTCTAAGAAAATCTATCACAAAGTAGGGATGGACGATTAAGTTGTTTAAAGAATTATCGATTAATATCTAATCGATTATTATTTGTATTAGATTAATATACATCCATTAATCGTTCCAAAATAATCGATTAATCTTATACAATCGATTAATTTTGCACATGTTTAAAATAATGCGTAAAATACATAAAATCGTTAATTTTGAATTTGAAAATTAATAAATCGATTAGTAACTTATCTTATTCTAAGAAAATGTATCACAAAATGCGAATCATTCTCAATTTTCTGACTTGTTATATTTTATTTATTAAACTTTGTGTTTAAGTCAAATTTAGTTGTTATTTTAATCAGAAAAAGCATGTTCATCAACTAAAATAACGTTAACGTTTTTAAATTAAAAACAGAATAATGTAATACACACGGTTTTTGCACAAATAAGATGCAACTACTTCATCGAATAAATCTCTTTTATTTTATACTCTTCTAATAGAAGACAAAATAAATAAAATTATCTTCAACAAAAACATTTTCATATAATATAAGTCTCAATAACAGATCATTAAATGAACAGTATCGAATAGAGAGACGAGGAATTCCATTGCTAAAGTTCACAAGGAGAGATGTACTTTCATATTTTGTTCGTCTTGAAAATTAATATTTGAATTAAAATAATCGAGCTAAAAATCAGAGAAATTAATCGATGTGTACATTAATCGGTGTAAAAGTAATCGATTGATATTACGCTATCGATCTGGCTAATGTCACGGCCTCTTGAATTTGAAACTGATATTTTAATTTTGGGATGTTCTTTACATGCTCCTGGGCACTTTCCAAATTTTCAAAAAAATGGTTCCACCTTTTTTGATTAAATGTTGTTGTTGGAAAGTGTAAATGATCTTTAAGAGAATAGTGCATGTCTCATGTTCCTAGAAAACCCTCATTTTCGAAACTTGCTAATGTTCAAAATTTTTTCGGAATCTTCCTACAACTAAAATATTAAAGATGAAGATTTTTCCCTTAATGAAATCTGTTCCTCAAAGATATATTTTGAAATAAGGTCATGTACAATTTTCCGAAAATTACAGTACTTTTCGCCTAATTTTACTGAAAGTACGGGCGAAAAAGCACGTGCTGTTTTAGCACCACTAGTTCGGTAATGAATAGTTGGGCTAGGTTCGAGTTACGAATGGGCACTTTGAAACATGAGAAAACACTTAATTGAAAATACTTTTGTTTGACAAACATCTGCTCATCCTTGATTCCACGGATTTGAAGGAGAAGGTGAGCTAATTTTTATAATGCATGATTAAAATACACAGAAGCGCAATAGCATTATATTGCTTTACATGAAAGATGTCAGTCACGTATATTACAAACGCGCATCTAAAAGGTTTCTTTGCGATGTATAAATATTTTTAAAATATTACGAATTATGTAATAAATATGTATGAATAGGTAAAATATGAAGAAAATGTATATACCAAAATCTGTGAAAAGGTGTAAAATAAAAATGGTTCTAATTTATTCAAAATATCTTGTAAACTAAAAAAATATAGAATGCATGTATCTTGTTCCACCACCGTTGCATTGATCTATGTGATATTTCTGACGGGCGTCCGTTAGATAGTGAAGGACACGTGACACAATGGCTAATGGAAGCTATGTGACCGATGTAGGAGCCCGAATGCCAACCAGCTCCGATGTCCCCTACGGATTTACGATAGCTATGCCACACTAAAATGTTCTATTTATCAGTAGAAAGGTTCAATTGTAGGTCATTTAGTTTAAAAACAGAGCGAAGGCACATTTTAATGAATGATGGTGATTAATATTAGAATTTTCAAGGAAATTAGACAAATATTCTATTAATATATTTTATCGTATTTTTCAGACAAACGGTAGAAAATCACTTGACTTCAAGTCAAATCAACTTTAGTTGACTTTCAAGTAATTATCATTACTTTGGCATAATTTATTTGGTTGCGAATGATGTATGATTATGGTGGTATAACGGTTAGAGGGTTCGATGGATTTCGTGGTACAACGGTTAGCGTACCGGCGTGTTGTACTCAAGTTAGCGGGTTCAAACCCGATCAAAGTCATGAATCAAAGACACGGAAGGGCGAAATAATTCTTCGTACACCTTCATTTGGAGGGGAAGTAAATCCGACTGTCCCATTTAGTTGATTTACTGCATGTAGAAGATCCTCAAGTCTTAAAGAAGCCTCTGGGCTGATTTCAAATCGCCTGTTTCGTCGCCCAAGATTCGTCACTAGATAGTGAAAGGAGCGTAGCGAAATTTGCGTGGTCAGATGGAAGAGCGGGCCTGATGGCTCGAGTCTCCCCACGTAAAATAAGGCATTCACTAATTAACTAACTATGATTATTGTGATGAGATGGATACATCGCGACTACCTGGCTGCTGGGCTGCTGTCACACTCGCAATATCCCTTATAGCGAGGATACGATACAAACCTTTTAGGCAGACGACCAGCAGTTCTCGCGTGGGTGCTTGTTTTCCGCTTTAAATAAGCATTAAAAAGAAGCTCCATCGTGCTATTGAGATATATTTTGTTGTACACCTCACGAAGAGTACTAGTATTTTTTTCAGCTATGACGGGTTGCGAATTTTGACGCAACTATGACGGGTTCGTCATTCTATATTTCAATTTACGCATGGCGGATACTGCAGGCCAAAGGACCAATACCCTCCTATAGCAAATCTATGTGAACTATAGATAAACAGCAGTGGCAGGCGCGGGACAGTTCAGTTCTGCAGTCTTGTCCATTATTTTGCTTTCTTGTTTCAGTATATTTATAATTGCATGAACATTAATAGTCATTTGTTTCTATTGCTTTTTACACACCGTTATAGGACGCAGCAGTATTTAGTTATAATTAGTTATAATTTCAAAACTACAATATTCACAATTAAACTTAAAGGAATAGCACTGTAATAGAATATTTAGTGATATAGGACACTAGGGGCAACAACAGTACATGGCCAAAAGTAAATGACATTTAAATACTTTGTTACAATTGTACAAAACACACTTAATGTAAAAATAAAACCTTTAAATTGGAGACGTTCAGAGAAAGCACATATTACATTTCAACAAAAATTTTCGTCTGTCCGTCCGTGTGTATCTCTCATGCCGTTAATATTTACGACAGGGAGTTTCATATGGGCAGTTACATACGTTATCGCCATTGTGGGTTGTAATGCTTCAAATGATTTTTAGTGAAGTTTCTCAAAAAAAGGTGTTTTCGTGAACTTTCAGGAATGCTCATGCATTTTCAGGAATGCTCAGGTATTTTCAGGAATGCTCAGGCATTTTCAGGAATGCTCAGGCATTTTCAGGAATGCTTTTTCAGGAATGCTCACAGGCATTTTTTCAGTACTACAACTACAATCGTTCCTTGACTAAGGAGCACATGTTATTTTCGGAGCTGTACGACAAATACTAAATTATTGTGTTGTGACTGAAGTACAGGACTTGTGATTACTGTTATTAGTGTTGAAAAATAATTTCTCAATACTGAGAGTGAAGACAGCCACGACCGTGGCTGATATGGTTTCCAACCTGGGTTTTTCTGACTACAGGGAAACCCTAGCATCCAACAACACAGAACAACAACACGAAGTAAGCGGAACTTATGCTAATGTTGCCCAGAAAGATACTTTTCCAAGCAAAGATAAAGCTATAATCATTGACGCACAAGGCGGATTAAGTATTAAAGAATACATAAACAAGATTGCATCAATTGTTGATTTCAGTAACATACGATTCATATCTCGTATATCCAATAACAGGATCTGCATGTTTCTCTCAAGCCCTGAAATAGCTAAGAGTATTACAGATACACACAAATTCATAGATAGAGATAAATATAGACTAAGTGCAAGACCCTTAATTATTAAGCATGTCAGAGTCATCATCTCCAACGTTTGCCTAGTAATACCCCACGAAGAAATCCTAAAAGTTCTCTATCAAAAAGGAATTAAAACATCGACTAAGGTTTCCTTCGTCAGAGAAGGCATATCAGAACCTGGCTTATCTCATATTTTGAGTTTCAGAAGGCAAGTGTTTATAGATCCCGATGAAGTAATGAACTTACCTGATTCAACTTTAATTTTTTATGAAGACACAACGTACAGAATTCATTTTTATACTGAAACTATTTCTTGTTTCTTATGTAAGCAAGAGGGCCATATTGCCAATAATTGCCCATCGAAATCCACTGAAAATGATGCAATGAAAACCACTGAAGTTTCTGACAGCTTACAAACTGAAAACCAAATAGAACCTGGAGTTCCGCTATCACAAGACTTAACATCAATAATTAATGAAGATAACTTTCCTTCTTTAACCAAAAGAAAACTTTCATCTGAGTCCACCTCTCAGGGCAATGTATTGAATAGTAACAGTCAGACTAAATCTAAAGGAGATAACAAACAATTGCACAAGAAAAAAGGAAGATATAACAGAAAGCCCATCTTCTGTAGAACACACTCCAATACAAATAGTTACTGATCTTATTGCATCAATTGACAATTTCATAGAGGTTAAGCAAGAAAAATTTCCCCTAAATTTTCAGCAATTTAAATCATTTATAGAACTTACATATGGAGCCAAATATGCAATAATTATAGCAAAAGATTATACCCAAGACATTTGAGCATTAATTCTAATGATGAATCAAACTTATAAACTCCTTACTGAAAGGTCAATAAAAAGTAGATTTACTGTAATCACCAAACAGCTGAAAAGAGCTCTGCATCAGTATGAAGAAACTGATTCTGACACGAGTTTAGACACCTCAATCATGGAATCTAATTGAAGAAAGTTTGGCAATGATCAAATACAATCAATCCAAAATCTCAAATAACTTTAAAAATAAATAATAATGTACACTTATGAAAATTTTACAATGGAATGTAAATGGAAAGACTTGAAAGATTGTACATGTTATGTAAAATTCACTCACCAGACAATTTTCTTACAAGAAACCAACCTTAGAGCAAAAAGCTCAGGAAGTTTCAAGTGTTTTAACAGGAACAGGACCTCTTCTAATATATTCCAGTGGTGGAGTAGCTATATTTGTTAAAGATTACATACCATGTTTAAAAATCAACATTCCAACAGAAATAGAAGTAGTAGCTATTGAAATCCAAGCTGTAATTGCACTGTGTATTTGTAATGTGTATCTACCTAATAGTTATTCCTTTGCTTCAAGAGAGATCCAATCAATTATTAATCATCTACCTCACCCATTTATATTACTAGGATGTTTTAATAGCCATAACATTCTGTGGGATTCAAAAAAGACAAACCCCAGAAGTATATGCATTGAATCAGTAATAGAAGATATGGATATGATTTTACTAAACAGTGGTGCTCCAACACACTTCAACATTAGTTCTGGTACTTTCAGCACAATTGACCTCACTATATGCTTAGCAAATATAGCACCAAAGTGTAACTGGTATACCTTAGATAATCCGCATGACAGTGATCAATTTCCTGTTTTAACTGATATTAACATTTTTCCCAGTAATATCAGCACTCAACAACCAATCAAAGGATGAAATTTTAACAAAGCTAACTGGAAGCTCTACCAAGAATTAATAAGTAAATACTTATCAGAGATCAATATTCTTCAAGAAAACAATGATATAGACTCAATAATAAATACTTTTCTAGAAATAATTAATAAGGCAGCATATAAACCAATTGAAATGTCAAGGCCAACCAACAAAACAAGAAGCGTTCACTGGTGGAATGACAAGTGTAAACATGCCATTAAAAATGCTAAGCATGTCTTCAATCGCTACAAAAAACATAATACTAATTATAACAAAATTGAATATAAGAAGATGAGAGCTATATCACGAAGAACTATTAAAGAAAGTAAATCACAATCCTGGTATAACTACATTTCAAGTAGTTGGTATCGATAACAATTTAAAAGAATCATTGTCCAAGATAAATGCTATCGAAGGTAAGCGAAGGGTTAACCAAATCCACTTTTTAATGTCTGACAACCACCAAGTCATTACAGATTCCAAAGATATGGCTAACATCCTAGCTAACGTATTTGCAAAAACCTCAAGTTCTTAAAACTACTCTGCAAGTTTCCAGCAATATAAAAAACAAGAGGAAACAACTGTAAGTGAGAAATGTCAAGAATCAACAGCATACTCCCACATTAATTATCCATTTTCAAATAAAGAACTCGCAACTACCATAGCAGCAACTAAAAATACTGCACCCGGCCCTGACAACATCCCGAATCTCCTCATTAAGTATCTACCTACCGCTGGAATGGAAACACTACTCCGAATTTATAACATAATATGAACAAAAAATGTATTCCCTGAAATATGGAAGACCGCTACAGTTAACCCAGTTCTAAATCTGGAAAAGACCAAACAAAAAGTTATTATAGACCGATTTCCCTAACGTGCAATATATGCAAGATAATGTAGAAGATTATTAACAGAAGACTTCGATGGTTTCTTGACCTTAATAAGATAATTTCCAATAACCAGTTCGGATTCAGAGCAGATCATTCAACCACATCACATCTAATAACGTACTGACACCAACATCCAAGAGGCCTTCCTTAACAAACAACACGTTTTGGCAATATGTCTAGGTATTGAAAAAGCATATGACATGTTCTGGACCCATCGCAAAAACTACGAGAAATTGGAATTAAGGGCAATATGTTTCAGTTTCAATCCAACTTTCCAAAAGATAGTAAAATTCAAGTAAGAGTATATGGCACCTTATCTGATATAAATAAATTAGATAATGAGATTACTCAAGGATCTGCTCTCAGTGTAACCTTATTCCTCCTGGCAATCAATGATACTGAAGCAGCAATTAAACTTCCTGTGATCACGACGAAATATGCAGATGTCATCACTATTCTGTGTAAAGGTACCAATAATTATTCCACCCAAAAGCCATGCAAACTGCTCTAAACCAAACTATCTGAATGGTCTCTTATATCCGGCTTTAACTTTTCTGAAAACCCAATGTATTTTATTTACCAAGCATAAGAATGAAAAGCCGCCCTTTATAAAACTTGGTAATCAAACTCTCAACTTTGTCCAAAGTATCAAAATACTCGGAATGTGTTTTGACTCCAGAATGACATGGAAAACTCATATTCAAAATTTAACAGATGACTGCAAAAGAAGGTTAAGCATTCTGAAATATATTTCACACCCAAATTGGGGTGCAGACTATCTTATTATTAACCTACAATGCTATAATTCGTTCAAAGATTGATTATGGATCAGTTATTTACGATTCTGCCAAAAAGAAATAACTCAAAAAGCTTGATGTAATTCATAATAAAGCCTTTCGAATATGTACGGGATGTTTCCATACAAGGCCGATTGGAGGTATCTTAATTGAAGCTAATGAGCCTACCTTTTTACATCGAAAACTCTTGTTAACCTTAAAATATGCCATCAAACCAACAACCCTATCATATTTCATGATATTTATCCACAATATTACCATAAAGACAATGGAATTCATAACATTTCTATATATGCCAAAACTCATAAAATTTTCTCCGGCCTTCATTTTAAGGAAGTTAACTTGGAGATAAAAAGAAATTACTTGATACCTCCATGGAAACTCCCAGAGATCACTACTGACCTCTCTCTGAATGACTTACAGGAACATATATCATCTAAAGAAGATTGGAAACCAAAGGTACAAGAATTCATCAGTAAATACACAGACTACTCTAAAATATATACTAAGAGTATCAAAAACAATATTGGAACTTTTGCTATTGTAACTACTCAAGAAATACAAATGAACCACCATCTAAATTCATACGCTAATACCTCCGCAGTAGAATTATGCTCCCTGCTTGCAGCCTTCAAGCTAATCAAATCACTAAACTCCATAAAGGTCATTGTCTTCTCCAGTTCCCTCGAAGCAATATGTACTATAAACAGCAACTATTCTACAAATGAAATGGTAATTTTAATTCATGAACTCTATTATGATCTAACACAGGAAAGAACTTCATTTTATCTTGGATCCCACCCCTCCATGGTATTAATGAAGAAATGACCACCCCTAATGGCTGCAGGGGTTCTTGAAATTTAAAACACATTCGAGGACTGTTGGGACCATTTATCTAAGAAAACGCAAATATCTGGTTCAAAAGATGGAAATCAATGAAGGCTAGTGAAACACACAAGAAAATCTCAAAAACTATGACTTTAAAAATATTCAAAGACTTCTCACGGAAAGATCAGGTTGTTATTTCAAGATTGAGAACGAATCTTTCTAAATTAACTCATTAACCTAACGACTAGAAAAAAACCTCCTGAATGTGGCTATTGTAAAGTTCTTCTAAATGTAAAACACATATTAGTTCATTGTCCCCTATACAAAAGCAGTAGGCAAAAACACCAATTAGAAGACAGACATGACATTAACTCGAAAGATTATCAGAAGAGAATTATTGATTTTGTGAAGGAAATTCGTACATCGAGCATTGTACTTCCACATCATTTTGTTTATTTAGTTAATGGTTTTAGTCATTTCATGTGATTCTGCCACATACTCATTAGAATCTTCTATTGAATCTTACATTAGAGATACACGCCCTCAAGCTACGCATTTACTTCGATTTAGTAATGAAGAGGGGAAAGTGCAAAACACTGTGAGATAATAAAATAGCGGAATTTACTTAATCAAAATAGTAGCAACTGGTAGACTCTGTATATATTAATTTTGTAAACTGTATTTTAACGTTTCTCAACTTTTATATTAATGCTACCAAGGCAAGAAAACTAATTTGTAATGAACGAACTTAAGAAAAGTTAACGTGAAAATATTAATAGATTTATTGCAAAATTCACAATTATACTAGTTTTCAAATTGAAAAATTCAATAACTTTTCACAGAAATATAGGTTGAAAAACATTTTTATTAAGGTACACGGGTGGTATTTTTGTATGTTTTCAAGTGTTGATTTTTTCAAGTGTTGAGTTTTCAAGTGTTTTCAAGTGATTCATATATTCTGTGGACTTCCTCACCGATAAAATACTTAGGAGTGTTGCTTGACAAAAGATTAACATGGAAACCATACATAAATGCAATATCTAACGAAGTATCTGCAAAAATATCAAAACTCTTCCCTCTAATCAATGCACATTCTTCATTGAAAGTCGAATGCCAATTGCTACTATTTAAGTCCTTAATTATACCAACCATGACTTATGCATGTCCAGTTTGAGGTTGTGCAGCGACTAGCAATCTCCAAAAATTAACAGCCATTCAGAATGTATTTTTAAGAATAATTTTAAATGCTCCCTGGTTCATTCCGAACACCCAGATTCGCCGAGAATTGAAAGTTCCTTCATTAAGCGATCACATAACTCAAATAGCCCAACATTTTTACCAAAACCTTCACACTTCCCCATGCTCCTTAATCTTCAACCTAGGTCGCAATGCTGAATATGGAAACCACACATAAATGCAATAGCTAACAAAGCATCAAACAAAAATAATCCCCTCTTCCCTCTAATCAATGCATATTCTTCATTGAAAGTCGAATGCCGATTGCTACTATTTAAGTCCTTAATTCTACCAACCATGACTTATGCATGTCCATGGATGGGTTGTGCAGCGAAAGCAAATCTCCGTGTATTTCACAGCCATTCAGAATGAATGGACAAGTATGTCTAACGAGAAGAAATAAATTTAAAAAAAGTGTTGTGATTCATGTTCAGCTATTATGGCAATTCCGAACCTTGAGCGGTGTTTGACCGATGGGCTGATCCCGGGTTTACGGTGCACCTTAGCCTAGGCTTCCTCGATTGCTGTGCCTTGACGTGATCCGATTCTCTTCCAATCGGTTCGCAGGAATGTTATCGTTCACCACAAAGGAATCGTTTATATCATTTTGAGAAATATTTTAAAAGAAACACTCTTAAAATTGACCGTTCCGTTTAAAATAAATTCTCTTATTTAAAATACATTTATTCACATGTATGTGGAGAACATAAAGAACACATTCACTCCAAAATTTTTTTAAAGATTATTCGCATAAAATGCGTTGGTAAATTATGTGTCGGACAGACTCAAGGATGTTTTATGTTATCGCGAGGGCCGAAGGCCCGAGCCTCGTCCTTGAACACGCGTAGCGAAGAATCACAATTCCTCACGCGTGAACAAAACGGATCACAAACTGCATTTCTACCGAATGAAATTTTCTAAAACAAGTGTTTAAACGTTCCGTGTATGAATCACTGACTATCGTTCACGACCCAAGAATCAGAAGTGAACGATACATTCAGTAGTATTAAAAAGGCCGTGACAGCGAAGGCCGAGGTGCACCGTAAACCCGGGATCAACCGACCGATGTTCAGAAGCTGCAACCTGTTACTTCGCCTCTTCATACAATCAACGTGATGTCGAGACGACCGTAAAATGAGGGATCTGTCTGTATTTGGCGCGACAGCCCGCGTACGGGCCATGACCTACCAGCAGCGTCCCGACCTCGCGGCCATGGCTTACGAGGTACGTGTGGTTAGCACAAAGACATTCCCACGCCGTATTCTGGTCTTCTCAACCTGAGAAGCGAGTTTTCTCATCGTCACACGTCAACACGTATTGAGACATTGCAAGGAAAACGCACATTATAATCTTAATTGACCGGTAATCGAACTCGGAGTCGCGTCATGGAAAGCGAGCAAGATGACCAATGAGCTAAACCGGAGGGCGTAAAATAAGTGACACATAAGCTTAACTGCGATCCTCCATTTCAACTAGGTTCAATCACACACGAGAAGTGTTATATTTGTATGGATGTTTGACACTTTCCAAAGCAGGTAAAATCAAAAGCAATTTCTCATTTTCAAGATTCGAATTACTACAATACCGGAAGATTTTCAATGATAATGGATAACTAGCCATAGACGTTCGGTTCTAACGTGAGATATGTGAAATTCTAATGTGTTTTTGGAAATTTCCCTCGGTTACCTTTTTCACATTTGTTCAAATCTACTGCAAACGTTGTACGATATGTTTGGATCAACTTTGATTTGCGAGCAACAATTTTCTTACTTGGGAAAGTAAAATCAAACCAAAGCAGTCTCTGATCACACTGTCAGATATTCCCTCCTCGGTTCTCGAATTGTGCCAAATGAAGATGAACTCGTAATTAAAATATGATATAAACAAAATTTTGTACATTCTATTTGTGGATTCATTACGTGTTTTCGTTACTAATTCATGTAAATCCGTAGTTCATGTAAAACTAATTTGTTTACGAAGATGACCTCTTTTATTTCTTCTCATAAGAACGTCAACAACACCACATCAGAATTCCCACAATTCATGTAAATCCTATTTAAAAAAGAGCTTTTGTTCACGGTGTGTGTATGTTTTTTCTATGAATGCATTAGTGATATACTTAAACTATGCTATGCAATAATTAAATCATTTAGGAACACAAACTATTCTTTCGTCTCTTGCCATTCACTCATAGACTTGCAAGTGGCGTTTCCGCTTTCAAATTACCTGTCTTGGCCGCCACAGTCACGAGTGACAGTTGGGGCAGGTGCAGAATGTCCGAGCGGGCAAAACCGTGCTTCCTCCTCTCTAGCACATTCTCATCCGCGGTTCCAACAACCTTACCTGTGTCAGAAGGCGTGCAGAGAGCTCCATGGAGAAACGACAGTAGCATAAGGCGCGCCACGAGCGTCAAACACCCGGTCTGTGAATCCGCAGCCATTGCAGATGTGAGCGAGGCGGACGGAGCCCTGGAAAGCCCCGCTCGAGGGCACGGACTGTGCACGGACGTCGATCAGGTACTGCGCGCCGCTGATGTCAACGAGGCATGGCCTGCCCGGTTACGTGCGTGGCCCCCGCTGCCGCGTCCTTCACGGGCTGTCACGTCAAATGACAGGACGCAAAAAGCCCACAGGCTGAGCCCAAGTGAGAGTCTGCAATAGAACAGATGAATAATGTCAATTATTTTCTTACTCTTTCTTACAATTGTGAAAGGACCAAACAAGCCAAAGTACAGAACTTGCTGTTTCAAAGTGTTGATTAAAATTTGTATTAGTAATTAAAAGCCACGCGCAATATTTGTTTCTATTTTCTTTTTGGACCTCTGCCTACAGAACTAAAGAGTTGATACTCCGTCCATAGAATTCCCGCATGACACTGAGTATTAAAAATATGAACTTTACATTATATTAACACGCACATGACTTGATAAGAACAGATAAATAAAGTCTAAAGTTCTAAGTCACGAATAAAGTTTCCTGTGGTAAGAAAACGTTTATACTTATGGAAGGAGTAATACGCAAAAGGTGCTGTCTTTAAATAGAAGAACGTCAATTTCACCCGCACTTGCAAAAAAATTGAAAACACGCAAATTAAAAGTTACTTTAAATTGAGTGAAGAGTATGCTCGTTGGTGTCAAATAGCATTACATTAATTTCTCTTCCTAACAACGTGGAGGATATTTCGTGTTGTTTTTACCAGAGATAATAAATTTTTGCACCAAAATGAGGAAAAGTAGAATATTTGTATTCATTCTTTATCCTTTTAGGAAACCTGATAATAATGTTACTCGTGAGTGTTTTCAGAGAAATTGGAAACATGACATCATTCACATTACCGCCACCACCCATTCCGTTTGGCATCCTATAGTTTGTCAGAATTTCTGAAAATGATAATATATGAAAAGAAGAACAAATGGAATAAAAAACGATGTCAATATGCGATTCTAACGCTCACAACTGTACAGTTCAATGATTTAACTTCAGAAACACTTGTGAAAATGAGTATCTAAACTTTGCAATGGAGAAAAAACATTGCGAAGACAGTCCATGCCAAACATATTTTGACGAGTCTGACATTGAGTACATATTCCTCCATTTGCTTCCTCCGAAAATAATGCCATTCATAGGCGTGCGCAACCAAAAATAAGAGGACGAACTTCATTTCAGGGCATCACATTACATCTAACATTTCACTAGAAAATAAAAAACTACAAGTTTAATACAATTATAAGTGTAATAATATTAATTAATACAAGTTAATTAATTTAATTAAATTGTATTAAATTCAATTAATTCAATTGACTTTACGTTGAACCACAGGATTGCCAGATGGCTTGACAAGCCTCTTCCTTAAATGTATTACAATTCATCAAATTGTCAGTTTAAAAACGACTAAAACCAGGGAAATTACATATTTAAGGAAAAAAGAAGGAAGAGCTCTGTATAAACTTCAGATAATTGTAAAAGAATACAATTTAGAGATGTCTGTTCAAAAAACTAAGTCAATGGCATTCCAAGGGAAATATCCAGTTAGATGCAAGTTAGTGGTTAACAACCAAAACATCGAACAACCGAAACATCGAAGTTCTTTCAAGTTCCTAGGTTGTGATCTGTCTTTCAAAGGAGAAATAGATGCTGATAAGAAAATTGAAAAATTTAACAGAATGTGTGGAACTATTAGGACACTGAAAAGTAAAGTCAGGAATGATACACTCATGAAATTTTATAAAACCTTAGCAGTTCCTTATGGGCTATATGGATGTGAAATTTGGACTATGGACACAAAAATTAGAAGCAGGATTCAGACTTGCCGAAATGAAGTTTTTAAGAGGTTGTATTGGTGTCACAAGGAAAGACAGGATTCGTAATGAAGAGATACGCAACTACCTAGGAATTTATAATCTAAATGAAAAAATGACGAATATGGGAAAGCATGGCGAGACTACATGGACAGAATGGAAAACACGCGAATGCTAAAAAAATTCTGAAATACAAGCCAAGAGGAAAAAGGAACACAGAAGACCGAAGAGAAGATGGATGGACCAATGAGACGCCACGGAACGAAAGTTCTAATGCTTGAAGAAGAAGAAGGAGAAGAAGGAGAAGAAGAAAAGAAGAAGAAGAAGAAGAAAAAAGAAGAAAAAAAGACAAGAAGAAGAAGAAGAAGAAGAAGAAGGAAAAAAATATTTTACTGCTGGAGGCTACAGGGCCCCTTTGAAAATCCTCATGTGAAAAGGGGTCCCTGTCCCCCCAGCACCCCCAGTATTCAGAAGTAAGAAACCTACCTCCCGTGCAGAGGGATTGCGAGCTCCGTCTTGGGCGGCGTCCCGCAGCACTAAGCGCGCGAGCTGCTCATCGCCCTCTCGCGGAGATAGCGCGCCCTCGGCCGCGCCGGACGGGCGGAGGTCACTGTCGCAACTGGGGCCGCATGCGACGCCCCCACTCCCCCGCATTCGTTTTGCTCGCTTCCGGCTAATTCATGTGCGGCGCTGCTCGAAAAACCAAGTGATGTAATATACTGGTCGAGAATCAGTTTCGTCAACGCTGGAAAGTATGATGGTGAGTGTGGTACAGTGTAATAGAAACATCGTTATCTGAAATGAAGTGATGTGAGTTTT
Source organism: Teleogryllus occipitalis (assembly GCA_011170035.1). Taxonomy (NCBI): domain Eukaryota; kingdom Metazoa; phylum Arthropoda; class Insecta; order Orthoptera; family Gryllidae; genus Teleogryllus; species Teleogryllus occipitalis. The sequence continues at coordinate 58,274 of BLKR01005380.1, forward strand.
TTGTTCGTTTCCTCCTTGAGAAGGACTCTGAGATGTAAATGCAGCCCGTATCTTTGTTTGGTTTCTTCAGGAAAAGATTACGTGTTTGTTGCGTAGTACTTCTAGAATTCAAAAGTTTTCTTAAAATTTATTTTCTACCTGTTTAACAATACATGTTTTTCAATTTTTGCCAGTTCATTAACATTTGGCTGTTAACCTAACTGCGGGTTCCCATCGGGTAACTAAGAAATTTAGTTTTAATAGATTAATATAAAGACATAACAGTAGATTATTGTAAGAGTTTTGGTATATATAATTATAAGTTTAATTCACTTATGGGGGCAAAACCAGTCTTTTAGAAATTTTGATTTTTTCTGAGACCTAATTCTCCGGTTTGACCTACATTGAAATCTTTGACACAGTTTGAAGATGGAAGAAGATCGAAACATTTTTGAGCTTGATTTGTTATAAAATCTGTTATATTCGGGATTTGTAATTCATCATATATTTGCGTGCTTGAAATGAACCATGGTGCTTTTACTATTTTTCGTAAAATTTTATTTTGTGTAATTTATAAATTAATCAGGTTTGTTTTGACAATACTTCTCCAAATCGGACAGGCACAAGTAAACGTTGGTCGCATAATAGATGTATAAATTAATTTTTCAGTATCTAAATTTATATTAGATTTTTTATTGATTAGTGGATAAAGTTTTTTTCCTTAGGTTTTTTGCCTTAGCTTTGTTGATTGTGGATTGCAAATGTTTAGAAATCAAAAGTTGCACACGCCGTAGAAGAGTCAATGAGGTAAATTCTTAGTGTTATTGCTGTTGTTATTATTGTTGTTATAGATGAATTCTTATTCATAACTCTTAGCAAATTTATTTAAGAAATCGAATTTGTTTGTCGAGTCCCCGAATACGCGTTTTGTATTAAGAAATAACGCCAATGATATTTTTGTTATAATTAATGCATTTAAAATATGTTTTTATAGAAAAACTGTTATTTCAGAATTTGTATTACAATTAAATGTTTTTAGCAATAAATTATCGACAATCCCGCCTTTGAGCCTCCGTTTTTTAAAATGTATAAGACTGAAGCTGATTCCTTAGGCTTAATGGCATACACGGCTTCCAGAGTTAAGACTGAAAATTAATAAAAGACACGCAGTTGTTTCAGACATCTTGGGCTTTACATCATTCAATTAAGAGAACAACTGATGGACTTCATGACTCCTAAATGAACATTAGGGATTAATGAGAAATGTTATAATGTCGTAATTTTACTTATTTGCAAGTTACTCGAAAAATCGTCGGGTGGAGTGGAGTCCGGTGTTGTGATTTATTGCTAATAAAATTTCTCATATAATTACATAATTAGTGTACCCTCCAACTAGTAAATGCTGCTACAAGGTGAGTGATGGAAGAGAGTGGCGGGCAGATGCTGCCATTACGTAACTAAGTTGTGTGTAGTGTCCGTTGTGGCCTCCGGGGCAACGCCTAATTAAATGAGATTATGGGATGAAATTTCCTGTGAAAACACGAGCCTCGGCGTCCTTTGGAACTGTGCGGAAGGAGCCCGCGCCACAAACTGTTCCTCCTGTGGCGTCAGGGAGAAAAACACACAGGCATTTACAAGTATATACAAGTTTATTTACATGTATGTACAATAACCAACTTCTGCTCCGAACCTACACACTTGTAAATATTTCTGCGGATACCCCCCATAGCTAGGGAGGCCCCGCCTCCTCTGACGCTACTCCCGCGCCGCTACCGTGACCTCGTCACCCGTGCACTAGGCACGACACGCTCCAGCCTGGGCGTAAAGATTTGCGCATCGCGCGAGGTTTCCAGAATAAAACCCACCGTGTGAGCTCGTCGGCTCGATTTTATACCAAAGTGCAGCCGTCACGTGACCGTCCTAGGTGTAGGAGGGCGGCTCGCGTCTACCACGTGACCTTCCCGGTCAAGCTGGCGTCCCCTTTGTCTAAATGTATCCCAAAGCCGGGGCGCCAGCTATTCGTGCCCGCAGGTATGCGATACTTCCGCTCCTCCTCCCACCCACGGCCGCCACCGTGACGCTACACTCCTCCGGTGCGACGCCATCGCTAAGCTTCCTCCAGCGCCCCCGTCGCGTCGCGCCGCATTGTAACGCAATTGCGTGCGCGGCTGGCCTCGTTAATGGCCGGGAGAGGTCGCTGCCGCCGCGCCGCCACCGGCCCATTAACGTAAGTGATGCGCTCCCCTGGAGATTACGTGTCAGAACTTCAAAGGTGAGCGGTGGCTGCCATTCCGCTCTCGCGGTTCTTTCAGCGTTCAGAATTCGATTCCGTTCTGAGACTTCCGTTAATCCCTTCCCGTTCTGCCATGTACTGCTCACATAGCTCACATAGCGTCGCTCACATAGTGTATTGTAGTGTAGTGCAGTACAGTGCAGTGCAGTGCAGTGCAGTTAAGTGTAGGGAACAAGATCAATGAATTTAAAAAAAAAAATTATGTAGCTTTATTAAATTTTAGAATCACCGGCATAGAATTATTGGATATCATGACAGAGTGTAAATATTTGTTATAATACTTAATATTAGCGATAGTATGATTATTGCATGTTCGGCTTGTACTGTACTAATTTATTATTATTATTATTATTATTATTATTATTATTATTATTATTATTATTATTATTATTATTATTATTATTATTATTATTATTATTGTTATTATTATTATTGTTATTATTAATATTGTTATTATTATTGTAATTATTGTTATTTAACTGCCACCGGGTCATACCCAATTGCAGTTCAAATAAATGCATGTATGTATAGCGACACGAGATGTATAGAGCTAGTTTTGAAATATGCACAGACTGTCCTTTGAGGCAAATTAAAATGAAGAAAATTATTGCGAAAATAAGTTTTAATATATTTCATAAGTTAAATTAAATGAAATGTGAACGAACGATATTTAAAAAATATTTATTTGTTAATACAATTGGTTCAGAAGTTTTAGGAAAGAGACTAAATCACATTATACAAAAAGGTTTTAATAGAATTTGTGGTGCCCAAGTTTGTTTTTCTTTCTACGAAAAGATAAGACTAGTGAATTCTTGTGATGTGATTACGTTTATGTTCTGACGCTTTCCGAGAATATCTTTACTCAACTGATAAAACATTCATTTCTTGAAATCAAGAAAAGAATATAAGGAACTAGAACCTATAAAATTCACATTTCAATTGTGGGGTAAATAATTTTAGGGTACACCGCCATAAAAGTTTGCTCATCGTGATACTATTGATGTTTAATTTGTTTTCTAATACGCTTCTCCACTTGGTATTTCAATTTTTAGAAGTATATTAGACAAAACATTCTTTCCATTTATCAGAAGATTCTAAAGTACGAAGTAATTGAAATTTGAGATTGAATCCACCAGCCTTGCTTCCGTAAACCCTATTATTCTTTAAATAAATTGAAAATAGTGGATATTTTTGAAATGTTATAAGATACTCGAACCTTGCAATACTTGTTGAATATTCAATTGATATATTTGGAAGTATTTTATAAACATTTGAGATGACGTGTCACTTCGTCGCTACAAATACGCTACGTAGACTTAATAAAATGTAGACAAGAACTTCGGAAGGATAACATTTTTCTTTTGTCTTTGAAAGACTAAAATGTATAACACAAATATATTTATTCACTTTTAACTAATATTTTAGACAATTCTCTTATTAGTGTTGCATATAGCTAACAGAAAACCCTTTCAAAGTCAAGAGCTTAAAAGAGAGGGGAACACTGATATCCAATAGAGCGCTTCACTACCAAACATTTAACTCGTAACGAAGCTCGTGATTAGATGACAGCGTCATTTCGCCTGCCAGCTCGTGAAATTGAAGGGACTTACTGTTTTATTTGAACTATAATGAGTGGAACCACACCAATTTCTTATGCGATGCCTATATTTTTTAACTATAATTCTTAAAACATTCTCTAATTGGGTAAAGTATTCTAATTGAAATGATTGAAAATGTTGTCATTGTCAACAATAATAGTAAAGTATTCTACTTCGACACAAAAAATCGTAAATACGGAGAGTGCGTGATAGCGTACACTCGCACATTAACCGCCAACAAGTACATAGATATCTCGTGTGAACTTCATACTGGCATAGGGGCTTAGGGTATCGACTGCAGTACCCCTGATCGGGAGGTCCGAGGAGTCGAGACGGGTCGGTGGCAGGGTTTCGACACCAGCTGCATAGCTAGGTCGAATTCAGCAGCTGTCTGGAGGAGAATACTAGCGGCCGGCTGCTCTGATCGGTAGTTTTCCGAGGTGTCTCCCATCAACACCAGGCGAATGCCGGAGCAGTTCCCACGGCCACGTACTGCGCGCGATCTTTCCTTCCCCTTCCTTGTTGAATTCTCGCCCTTTACTGACACACACATGCACCACACTGCCGCACATGTCGAGTGGCCACCGAGCATAGTTCTAGTCCTGGCCTGGACGGCGCCTCGCCAATGGGAGGTATCTGGTTCGGGAAAACCCCCGTAGGTCGGCGCCATCAAGCGAGGGATGATTACACCACATCCTGGGATAAAACATGTACTAAACCTAAGGGATTGGTGACTTTAGCATTTGGCACTCCTGGAATCAGTCAATCTAACTTCCTCGCGAGAATTCTTTCAAAACGAATAAATTGTTAAAAGGGTAGAAGATACGAGAATAATTTATATGCCGTTTATTTTGTTTCCTTTTAAAAGCCAAATGATTTAAGAGTATTTAATTTTAAAAATTGTCAATTGTTTGATCAATTATGTCTCTCCAAGATTAATTTCATGACACAGCCTTCCTCAGACATTGCTGAAGTGTTGAATGAAAAAAAAAACCCTTTTCATTAGCTCATGGGTTGTTCTGGAGAAAAGAAATTGCTAATTTATACCTCGTTATTCTTTTCATTATTTTTTCGTAATAATGTGAGATGAAAAGAATTAATATATTTGTTCCTTTAATAGTAATTTGTTTGTAAATTGTATAGCGAGAAAAAATCTGGTAACGAAATTATGTAATAAAGATATAGAAATGCTTGCAGTTATTTTCCACAATTATTTACGTAACAAAAATATTAGGCAAAATATTTTTTTTTAAATACTAAAACTAAAACAAGTACCATTGCTGAAAATGTCAAAAGCCTTTGACCTCATTTTTATGAACTTTAAGAGACAGACATCGTAAGTATTTGCGTACTGTAATACGACCGGAATGTCCTCACAAACGTCCTCCTTTCGTTTCCGACGCGAGAGGGTCACATTAATTTCTCATGCAGCTGGCGCATGGCGCGTTCTGTCCGTGGCAATAAAAACAGCAGCGGCCTCCGGTACACAGCGCGTCGTCCTGCGGCAGCCCCGCGCTCACGGCCCAAAGCCGCTACGCTGCCCGCACAATTCGCTGCTTTGATGCTAAAGAGGAGCGTCTTCAGCATTTGACTGCTCTTGTGATCGTGATACGTGGGTGAATATTAACAATAGTAAAATATGGTAATATAATTAATAATATTAATTGTAAAACGCGCTGGGTAAACGGTACAGCTTGTTCTAACACCGTGTTCTAATATTTTGCTTTTAAATGGTGTGAAGGGACGCATTCTGAGTGTTATGTAATATTTACTTCCACTGCAAGTGTGCAACTGGTACTAATATGGCGCATGCTTGTTAACAGTGCGGTGTGTGTTTATTGTACCTAAAGATTTTTCAAAAATTTCTTTAGAAACCTGATATTCAAAAGAATTGTTTGTTAATTACGGTGATAAGTAAATTATAATGATATGCCAAAAAGCACAAATCTTTTTGAGTGACAATGATGTCAGCTAAAAATAAGAAGGCTAGCGTTGCGTATTTAGTGTCATAGGGGGTGGCCAATGACTGAATCTTCGATAGTGTGTGGATTGAGTTATTGGCCACTCAGCTAACAATTGTTGACACACTGTTTTTAATCGTAGTGTAATATTATTGCACTTAGGTTAATCCTACGTGGGCCTGGAATAAGTGATCTTACAACGCCAGAGAAGCCGAAGCAAGAGTACGATGCAGGAGTCATGGCAAATGCCATCAAATGTGTTAAACTAATGGTTGATCTGTGTGTTCTGCTGCAAAATCATTTAGTGTTCCCAAAAAAAGTTTGCAGTATCTTTTAAATAATCCAGATCACAAAACAGCTCTGCGTTCTGATACTGTTTTATCTAAAGAAGAAGAACAAGCCAGCCTAGTTCGGTGGATACTTGAACTAGCCAGCAAAAGGTTTTCCAAGGAAGAAGAAAGATCTATAGAGTAGCGTTCAACAATTTTTAGCTGCTAAACCAAGGTCCAATCCTATCAACAACAATCGTCTAGGAGAAGGCTGGGTCAAGTCTTTTTTAAGAAGACATCCCATAATCACTTCATGGACAAGTGAAGCAGTTACAGCAGCTTGTTCGTGTGTCAGCGAGCAAAACATCAGCATGTGATATCAAGAAGTTAATAGGGTACATCGAGGGAAGCATCTTGGATGACGAAATAAATGCTCCTACAAGGGTCTATTGGAGAACGGATGGATGACAAGTGAGATATTCTACGAATATATTTGAAACGTATTCCGTTTCTATTTTTAAAAAAGCCATCACACTCCCTGTGATTCTATTCTTAGGCGGCCAGAAGACATTTTAATTAAGTCGAATACGCTCAGATTTGAAAATCGAGGACTTTTTAATTTTCTCCAACAGCACTTATATAAAACAAAGTTATATTTAATCTGTATCTTACAAAATGTGTTTTCATGGGTAATATACTATTTAATTAAATATATCGTTTTACTAGTTGTTTCTGTTAGAAATAATTGAGTGGCCAATCACTGTCCTCATGTTGGCCAATCACTACAATTTGTGGCCAATCACTATACAAAATGACATGTTTTTACTAAAAAATTAATTATTAACGTAATGTTCATTTTCTGATAAAAATTACGGTTGGTCATTGAACAGTAGAACGTTCGTAGCAAATTTTCAAAATTTTTATTTTCAAATGAGTTAATTCTGTCTTAAGTAGCCAATCACTGTACAGTTGACCCTAATTTATTTTTGAGTAAACATTTGAAATAATTGTGGGATCTTGGCGGGTTTTCTTTACGAAAAGTAAACGGCAATCGAAATAACCTTTATTTATCTAGAATTTAAATCGTGTTCAAGGTTTGAAAAATATTTTTAATGACACAATTTGATTTTATGTAGTTCTGATCATAATTATGCTATGTTATGTATGAAAAAGATACGGATTTCGATGATAAATTAAATAAGTTTAGAAATGTAGGTGAAAACATTCACAATAATTTAAAAAATAAAACACGGAAGATACACGTATAAGGTTTTTTAATACTATTGCTGTTCCTGTACTTTTGTATGGAAGTGAATCGAAAGTAATCTTGGAAAGAAATAAAAGTAGAATTTAGGATGCGGAAATGAAATTTTTAATAAGTACTCTAGGATACACTCTCCTAGTTAAAACGAGGAATGTGTATATAAAATAATCTCTCACACCTGTATTAGTACTAATAAGAAGAAACGGTGCAAATGTTTGGAAAGGATAACAAATGAGAGATTGACGGCATTAGCACTTCAATATGTTCTACAAAGAAGAAGAGATGTAGGCAGGTCACAGAAAAAGTGGACACCTGAACATGTTGAAGTCTAATCCTTGTTGGTAGAAGAAGGAGAAGTAATTCTGATCAGCATACGATAGAAGAGTAAGAAGAAAATTGTTTAATAATAGAAATCAGTAAATATATACACATTTTGTGGTTAAATTCTAAGAATTATTAAATATAGTTTTTGTTATTTAATGAGTACAGTTTTTTATTAATATGCATATATTAATGTAAACAGTTGCATTAATTCGTTGTTAATTTTGATTAATTTATTTGTTATTGTTTGTATATTACAAACTAACAATTCATTTTTTATTATTTATTTAGCTGTAATAAATGGGGCGATGTGATGAATGACAAGTCCATCAGATTTTTTTAAAGATACTTCGTTTTTTCGATATGCATTATTTTTCTTTTACGATTACATAATGGCAATATTTTTTTAACCTCGTATGAACAAGCATCCTTAGAGTGTATCGTACTTTACAGTAGTTTTATATAATTTTAAAATATAAAACAAATTTGAAGAAAGTGCGTATTATTGATTCTAATTTGAGAATTAGTATGGACAATTTTTACTATTGGATTTAAATTGTAGAGTAAAAAAGTAACATAACAGAGACATCAGTTTTTTCTTGGGAAAGCAGGAATGTAAGCCTTAAGATTAAATAAACGATGGAATTAAAGAAATGGAAAAAGACGGTGGTAGGATTTTGAAATATAGCTGCATAGCTATGTCGAATTCAGTAGTTGTCTGGAGGAGAATTCTCGCGACCGGCTGGTAGAATCGGTAGTTTTCCATGGTTTCTCTACTCCACACCAGACTAATGCTGGATCGCTACCCTAAGAAACGGGTCACTGACCGCGCGTGTTCTTTCCTTCCTCTTTTTTGATTAATTAATTGACTAAGTGATTTCAGGCGCGCCAACTGCTAAAGTCATTCGCCCCGTAAATGTAGTGCATGTTTTTCAGCGGGAGGTGGCAGTGATCTTCCCCCACTGAATGGCGAGATCCGTCGCTGAGGGGGCTGCCACATAGTGTTTTCAGCTTTGCGCATTCTCTGAAGTAAAATATGTTATTGCATACTCTAGGGAACAAAAAAAGGTCATACCTCCAGGATGAAAGTAAATGATTTCAAAGGAAACGATCACGTAGATTTTGAAAATTACTATAAAAAGTTTCTCTCACGCAAGGTACAAAAGATATGGACATATTTAGTATTTGAAATAAACGCAATCCTATACTAATTTCCGCATTGCCACTCCAATTATATTACCACGAAATTTTAAAGCATGCTTCGTATGAGGTAAGAACAAATTAAAAATGGAATACGCATATTCGTGCAATAATATGCAGACATTAACATGGTTTGTTGGTATTCTCCACAACATTGATAGAGCAAATGACCATGATTTTAGTTTTCCATACAACCACAACATAAGGTTCGTTGTACAGGTGACACAACAGCCCATGGTTTGTTGTGATCACAAGGACGACAGCGAAAGTGTAAAGAATACGCAAGTTTTGTATATTTTTTTCCTTTGAAGTTTGGGGGTAAATCTTCCACAAACGTAATAGAAGTTATCCGGTTGATTCGCACACCTTCGATGTGAAATGAGATTTGCATTTTATCGAACCGGCTCAAGTTCAACGGATTATGGGGAGAATTTCTCTTTATAAAAAAACAGATCTGTAATGAATTAATGAATTTGATGCACACACATACCACACACGAACTTCTCGCGCACTGTGGGTACAGTTCCGCATGATTTCGGCTGACTCAGAATCTGCCACCTGAACAGTTGGATATTTGTATACCTTCTAAGACCACTACTCGTTATTGAGTGCGATTACCAGACGCGATAATAAAGACGACCATTTTAGTATACAGCAGGTAAAAAACAACCGAAAGCCAAATTTTGTTGATATCTCATGAAAATGGCGTAGATGAACTGAACAAATACTTTATTTTGAAATAGATTTTATGCGTATTGATTCTACCTCTATTACAGGTGCAATTTAAATATATTTAGCATTAATAGCAAAATGCGGGTTAAATGATATAAAGGTAATCGGGGATGGAGAAACACAAAAAAATGTGTGTTTTTTCTCCTATAAAATGTTTACTTATTTGTCTGAAGATGATATGAATAAGCCTCCTGTATCCTTCGCGGAATATTGTGGGTGTAAAGGAGTTACGTCACCATAAAAATGAGGTTATGGGGCCAAATCGGTAGATGTCATTCTAAGAAAAGTCGGAAATGAAGGCAATATCGATTTATACAAACATATTAAATAATAATTTAATGTTACTGTAGAGGCACATTCAGTTTTCTTCATCTATTTGAAATCGTCCGGTTCATAACTGCAGATCAGTGAACGAAGCGTGATTAACGCTTGAAATGAATGGAAACAAATCGAGCATATCCTGTTTTTTCTCATTAACTTTCCTTTGCTGTGGTTGTAGACGAGGGATATTTAATTTCTGAAAACATTAGTTCTTCCTCATCATCTGGTGATTTGGGTGTAGTTAAGTTTATTCTACAGTGTAGAAAATAGTCTTGATTTAAGGTTTACATATACATAATTATAAAAGACCAATTTGACAAATCTAATTCATCTAATTTTTAGCCTATTATAACACCATTTTGCTCATTTTCTTCCTTCTTTTTACAGACTTTTGAATACAATTTGACAAACGGACCATTAAGTTTAATTTCTGTGTTAAATAAAAAAATATGTGATATAATTATATTATTTTTGTTGTTCCTATTACCAAATCCGAATCCAGCTCTTATCACTGTAGACGCTATAAATCTCCCGAAAATCTCTCATTACGAGACTTGGAGAAAACCACATAGCCGTACCAATGAAGTTGTACCACTACCAAATAAATATATTACAATCTCCTGTGATTCACTTTTAGTGTGATGCGCTATGTCGTCCACAGAAAAAACTTGAGTTTTATCACGTTCAGAATAAATGTATAACACTTGCAAGGACTTTGAAAATAGAGTAACTCAATTTCTCAAAAAGAGGAGTTGTACCACCATGAAAATAACGCTTCCAAATAAGGAGAAATGTGCAGTGAGAGTATTATATAATAAAAATTGTTCGAAAGAGTTGTTCATTTTACGAAATTATATCTTGGAAGCATCACGAGAGAATAATAGAAGTGCTTCTAGAAACTTTCTTGAGTCAAGATGTGAGGTCTGAGATACTTCGACTCGAGTTTCAAACGTTTCTCACGGAAAATACAGAGTTCTCATATTCCAAAAGTTAAATTTCTTTCAATATGTAGACTTCTGAAATGACAGCGACTGATAGATTTCATTTGAGCCTCTGAGGATTTTTTATGAGAAAAATTCATGCGTTCTTGTAGAATACAATAAAATAATAATAGTAATAATAATAATAATAATTAATAATAATAATAATAATAATAATAATAATAATAATAATAATAATAATAATAATAATAATAATAATAATAATAATAATAATAATAATAATATGTGGGTCGGTCGGAATAGCCGAAATTGCTAAAGCAATAGTGCCGTAGCGGTCTCGAACGAAAGGATCGCGGGTTCGAGTCCCACCTCGGGCATGGTGTGTGTGTTTGTATGTGTGTCGTCCTTTCACCGATCATTATCATCATCATCATTTCATCTTCCCTACCCCCAGGACTAACAATCCGGGGGAAAAAATCGCTACGATTACCTTGTTAATCCTTTATAATGTAAGTTAATTTACTTTTAAAATTTGTTTGGGAAGGTATAGTAATATAAATGTCAAACGTTGCAAACACTGCTACACACACTCACACATCTCCTTACTCAAGTGCAAAGACGAACCATTACATACTGAAACGTGCATCAGAGGTACAGTTTACATGTGGATCCTAGGGGTTGAAGCGACGTTTCTCGTTCAGCTGCACAATCACAACGCGATCTGTCTCCCCCGAGGTCTCTACTGAGTGTCTCGTGTCCTCGCTCACAGAGCGCTGATTCGGCGTATGGGCGTTTGCCTTAAGACACACATTCGGCATTCGCCGAGCAGCGAGCTCGTACTCGCCCAAACCCGAGCAGCTGACGTGTTCGGCGAATGTTCGCTCCCTTTGATGTGTCAGAAAGACCGACACGCGGGGGGTGGGGCGAACCCCGAATGTTCGTCATTCGGCAAATAGCAAGCAACTCATCCACACTACTCGGGATTCGGCGAGCGGTTGCTCGATGTTCGCCGAATAACGAATGTGTGGAGCCGCCTTTACGCTCACAGAACAGTCCAAAATATATAATTGCAGATGAATATAGAAAAAAAACATATATTATTTTCTACACATTAGCATTTTTCTTGGGCATTAAAATTTTTCTTCCTAGCTTGACTAGCCTCATGTTACGCTATTGCTCATTACTAGGGAATTAGATTTCTGGACGGTAGGTCATGAAATAATGTAAAACCTACGATGACATAGATACGATGACTAGTTGAAATTTTTTCAGAACACTCACCACTCATCATTTTCACTCATGCCCATTTTTCAGAAATGACTGAACTATTGTATTGCATCCAATACAATGTCAATAATTGGCAATCGTGATGTGTGTGGAAATTCCTGCAGGGAAAGAAGTGACTGTAGTGTGCTTAAGATGATGTACCCTCTCCCTCAGAAAAAATGTCGTTCAAAATTCTATCTTCCACACCGCGCCGACAAACTTGGACACCCCTCGGCCTGGGGGAGGGCAGGGGGAGGGACGCGTTGACCAATCGCTAGCAGGTAGAACCACAGTTGCCTGTGATTGGTGCAACATCCCAAGGGGCAGAAAGAACGCTGTCTCAGGGGGAGGGGGCTAGTTCGTTTACGTACGAGACGGAAATATCGTCATATTTCCCTGCCGAAGGAGATATTTTGCCTGCGCGTATGCCACGACAAAAAAAATATTTCTATGCGGGGTTTTCCGTCCAGAATGATTGTCTATAGACCAGTAAATATTTATCATTTTAACAACAATTATTCTAACTTTAAGTAATCGATTTGTAACTCCTGACAAACTGCTATTTTGAGATATTCATTTCAGGCACAATTTGCGGAGCCTTCCCGGCCGTTCTAACGCATATTTCGAATTTGTTTATAAAATTATAAATTGTTCCAAAATTGTTAATTCGCTGTTTTTGGTTCTGGGACATCGGGAGACTCTCCCCCTTTAGATTTGCAAAATTTGGAAATTGTTTATAAATTTGCAATTGTTGCAAATTTTTATTGTCTAATCTGAATGGCGTTTAAATGTGATGCAAAATTCCGGAATCCGTTCGGTGCTATTATATCTCGTTCTCGAGATATATGTAATTGTTTATAAGAAATTAACATCTTAGTAGACCCCATTTGTTTGCGCTTAATTCATTCGCGCTAGCAGAATAGTGTGGGATGGGCATACTGAAAAAACAGTTCTCCAATGCCGCGCTTTTGCCTGCCACATACGCTTAAAATGCACTTGCTTGTAAACAAATTCTGTGGCCAATTTAATTATGCTAAATTCGTATTTTTACGGCGAGTATGAGCATAACTTTTATTTGGTTTTTATATTCCCTTTTAAGTCCTACAATTTGCAAGTCGATATATTTATCAAATAGGAAAGAAATTGATTATAAAAAAAATATTTTTCAAGGTGCATTACGCCCAAACAATTGTTTCTGTTTTTCTATCAAAGGGATGTTGAGCAACCGAATAACTGTATTATTAATTTTTTTTAAGTCCCCTGTTAACACCGAGAGTCAGAAACTATTTGTTCCTCTTGTTTAACCATTACCATTAAAAATAGGGAAACATATTGCTTAGCTGTTTGCTATAAACTGCACTGGATTGGATGAATGTAGTGTTAAGGTTTTCAAATACAGAAATATTCAATTTTGTGTTTTGAAAGATCACATGAGTAGAATCACACATGACAATATTTACACAAGTATAGAAATTTCTAAATAAACGTATATAAACTTTAAGTTAATATTTTCAATTCAATTTATCATTCCTTTCTAAAACTGTTAATTTGATGATTTCATTGTATAATATTCAAATCAGAGCTTTATGTGCTAAATCTACGCATTGTTAATACATATTTTTAAACAAAATTAATATATTTAATATACATTTAAAAGGGTTTTAGATTGGCGAACGTTTCAATGAAATTTCATGAATTCCTAAATGCTTGAAAATAAATACTTGTAAAATTAAATAATTGTAGCGTGTAAAAATATAACAAACTCATGTATTTGGTAAAACGAGTTGATATTACTAAAAGAAAGCAAAACAGATGTTATGACAATTCAAAGAGATTTAGCGTTTGTTTACAGTTTAGTAAATATCAATGCACTAGCATTTCCCAGTGAAAATACATAGAACGAACTTGGTGGTCAAGTGATATGACCTTCCCAACACAGACTACATTTCAGTATCGTCAGAGTTCGAAGGTGGTTTGTTGGCCGCCATTCTACGAATGTATCAAAACCTTGAATTTTGCACGACCATCTGTACAGGGAGAACGTAGCGGTTTATTAAACGGAAACGGCCCATTCGAGGTATCTAAGGTGCACTCTTTGAAAACGTTTAACCATTATAAACTAGCCCTAAGAAAAATATCAAATAAACAATGTTAAAGGTCACCAGCTTAACATTGCCTTTACTATTTGAATGTTTTCAACATCCCCAAAACCAACAGAAAACCCATGTTTTTACAGGTTATTATAAAACCAATTCAATAAATATAAGCATTTATTCACGTTATTATTTTTAAAACACTCAAATATCTACGATGTTATTTGATTCATGTCTTCATCGAAGATCTGAGATTAAATACTGATAAGCAGAGAAAATTAAAGTAATTGTGAGTGATTGATGAAGTTGAATGATCAAATGAAAAACAATGTTTCTTGCTTCATATAATGCTATCGTGTTTAACAGACATGTAATTACATGTGATACCTATATTTAAACATCCAAACTAATGAAAATTTTCAAAATTAAAATCATCAATAAAACGTTGATTCATCAGCAAGGATTATATTATTAAATACCTTTTTTGAGATTCATGTGCTCCTGTGTGAATAACGTAGTAAACGTGATTCGTATGATCCAGTTTCTCAGAATAATACAAAACCTGCTAGACACATACACTAAACATAATAGTTGTCAAATAGTTATTTACGACATGAGTATCATAAGATATCTTATTACAATACGAAATTGGAGAATTATCAAACAAGACTCTTTAGCCGAAATTGTTAACCAATTGAATATTGTAATATAATGTTACCATTTGAATATCATAGAAAGTAAGACGCAATTTGTCAGAATTCATGTGAACTATAATTTTTCTTTAAATTTTACTCCTTATCCTGCGAAAGATGTGTGACAGTACTTATGTTAACAGTTCTACTGCCATGGGTTTAATTAATTAGTTTTCAGTACGCAAATTATTGTTTTTGGTTTTAAAGAAGCATGGATATACAGAGTATTGGGGAAGGAAACGTCGAAAGTTTGAAAAAAGCTGTTTAAACAATTTTGATCATACTTTGTCTAATAAACTACATAGATATTTTGAATGGCTGAGCTGCAATAAACACGCAAATTTTGGTTTGAAAATATGATTTCTACGCAAAACTTTGCATTCTAGAATCATGTAAACAGACCAGAAACATGTAAAATCTTTATTATTAACAATATAAATTAATATATTAGTTCAGAAAAAAATTAACCGAGAAATAAAAAAGCAGTCGAACTGTGAAAATTGGGTGCTTTTTTATTTCTAGGTTAATTTTTCTTTCTGATCAAATGTATTCATTTATTTTGTTAATCATAAACAATTTAGATATTAATGAAGTGTTTATATGCTTCTACAACGCAAATAGTTGCCTAGAAAACATATATCCAAACCAACTTTTGAATGTTTATTGCCGCTTAGCCATTTGGAATATCCGTGTAGTTTATTAGACAAAATAAGCTTAAAATTGTCTTAACAGCTATTTTTCGAAGATTCGACATTTCTTCCCGAATATCCTGTATATAAAAGGCTTGATTTCTGTTGGTACGCGACGGAACGGCGTTCCGGTTCTTTGGAAATAATTATGAAATTATATTATATATAAATAGCTATTGCTATTATATTAATAATTAATTTGAGGCGCGTTTCGGGGCCTAAGATTTTAAAAATAAAGGATATATGTATCATAACAACTCTTATGACGACACTGTTCTCGGTTACGTCAAGTTTTAATTTAGAGAATCAAAGTGAATGGTCTAAGTTTACTCACCTAAATAAAGTTTATCTTACTATACATACTATTTAGAAAGTGTTTTATGTTCAAAACAAGTGTTGCATCAACATCATATATTTTCACGTATTATTTGTAATTGCTATGCAATATTCAATACGGACTATGTGAACCTGCAAAAAAGAAACAAAAAAAAAACCTACTGCAGCAGAAAATATTTTCTACTCGTCGGGATTCGAACTCGGGTCTTTAAAGTTAACTCACCTGACACGGTTCCCCCTCACCACCAGGTACACGACAAGACTACCTACAAGACTACTCCTTTCCGATGCGAAAAGAAAGTGAAGCATTTGCAGTTTAAAAAAACATGGTGTTCAATTTATCTTAATACAAGATCTATTTTTAAAAAGAGATTTCATTAAACAAAAATCTCTAGCGTTCATATTGTTTTTCGACAATGTAATAAAGATCAGTCGGGGCTAATATTTAAGAGTTGCACTTTACGAGTTGTTATTTATTTATGTCCAAAATTAACAAGAAAATGACCAATGATAGGAAATATATTCTATTATAATGACCATATAGCAAACACTCAGAATGTAACAATATTTGGGAGGAAAAAATCAAAACTAAAATGCCTAATTTTTCCAGTCAAAATCTTTACCACCGTGATATAAATCTTTTGATGTTACTTCGTTATTTTTTATGACACGATATTTTTGAAAATAGGTTATCATTAAGAAAGAATTAATATTCTTTTCTGCGTTAAAATAATGCAATAATATTAATCGTGTCATGATATATGCAGCCTCAAATTTGTGGGGCTAATATGATACAACTTAAGAGGCTAATGTAATACGGGTGTCGGGGCTATTTTGTAACACTAAAAATTAACACGCAGACAACTGGAAGGGATTTTTTTAGGTTTAATATTACATCAAAGGCGCTAAAATTCCGATTTGATGTTGATAAACTATCCAAGTGTTTATCTGAGAAAGAAAGAGCAGGCGACAATTCATATAGATTTCCTCGTTCTCCTCCCTACCCAGTACATGGTGATTCACTTATGATTATCAATTGGCGGAAGCTTCTGCTGTTTCAGTGCAGTTACTGATTTCTCACTGGAATCACAAGGAACCAGGCCTACAATAGGAGCTAACACCATCCCTTCAACTCCAGATATCAACTGTTCTCATCCAGTACTTTTGAGATAATACTGTTGGAAAAAAATTAAAAAAACAGTAGCCCTCCAAAGAATAAGGAAGCGGTTAGACCCAATAGCAGCAATCATTACTAGTGAAGAGTGGATCATTACTAGGAAAGAGTGGAGTGTTTAATTTACATTAATTTAATATCTCTTTTTAAAAAGAGATTTCATGAAACAAAAATCTCTAGCGTTAATATTTGTTTTCGACAATGTTAATAGGTATTTGTTTGCAATTTTCGAAATTTCAGATCGTTCGCCCATAATTGAACGTATGCCACCTTTAAACATCTTGTGCTTCGAGGAATAGATTTACAGAAAAATTCGAGCTCTTTTTGTGGAAATTATGTAAATATGATGGGGTTTGGTGTAAAGTACCTTCAAAATTAAAAGATTCGTTTCAAATTCGAAGATTCGTAATATTAGCAGATCGTTCAAGGAATATCCATTTTGGTGAAAATCGTGTTTACTTTAGGCTCTAGAATTACTCACACGAAGACGGATTCACAAAGAGGTTTTTTGGAAAATCACTTTTCCGGGTTCAAACAACAAGCGTTTTGACAGTCTTGTGTATAGAAAATAAAAGAACAATACCAACAATCCACTTTTTTCGAACTAGCTACTTACAAAACGTGTTTTCTGTGAAAATTTCGACACTTCCTCCTACAGCATTACGTAACTCTCTTTACACGTGGAGGTAAAAATATTCCAGCGTTACTGGGATTTGAACTCGGATCCCTGTAGTCTGTAGGTCTGGCTCGACCGCACTGTGCTATCACAGATATTTCTCAACACGCTGTCCAAGCACACTTATTACGAAAAGAATAGTTACGTGATATTCATTGCACTTAGATTTTTTATTAGAGGAATGTTCTACATGTGTCAAAGGTATCAAATTCGCAATAAGAAGTCAAACGATTACAACCCACGCAACTACATAGCTCATTTTACTAAGAAATATTTTCAACCAGAAGCCGTGGTCTTTAGAACCCTCTGTGGAAGTCGTTCCCGGTCTTATCTTTCGGCGATTATGGCCAAGGTTGAATTACGTCACAGATGAAAGTTGCGATAACGCTAGAGCTCAACACCGCCGCGCATGCAGACGTTCTGAAGCCGGAATCGCAACAGGGGCATATTTATACGTGATTCTTAAAGACATTGACACACTAAAATAAGTAGTGGCTCCTCAAAACACATGATTTATGTGATATTTATAACGGATACGAATGATTATAACTATACAATTAACCGCAAAATTGTTTCTACCCGCAAAAATTATTCGCCGTGGATGAGATTCGATCTTACGTGCCTAAGCTTCTCCAACAGTGCGCTTACCTGCTATACCACAGAAACTCTTATAACTTTTGTCTCTCACAAAGATGATTTTAAACAGTCATGTATCACAGATTTGACTAAAAAAGAACGTGCGGCGTTTAGATGCTTGTGTTAACTACAGACGGACAGACAGACGCCAACATGAGATCTACACCATTCTCTTAAACGTTCTTGCGATTATGGAAAAAAAATTGATCAAAACCGATGACGCCGCTTTTGAGAAAATTTTGAAAATATCTCTGGGGCTTTATGTAAAGTACCTCCCAAAATTAAAATATCGGTTTCGAATTAATGGGACCGTGTTATCAAGAAGATCGATTGGGTATTATCAATTTTGGACAAAATCGGTTGAACAATTTAACCCCTAGCGTTGTTTGCAGACGGAAGACTGATGACAAACGTTTTGCCGTCGTTCAATTTTTCGGTAACAATGATCCACAAAACATGAATTCTGGTCTACTAAACGCGTTAAAGGATTTCCCCCTAAATTTAGCAAATAAATTTATTCACTTTTTCGTTACCAGGATGGGACGGTTTTTCTGCCGAAAATTCGCCGTATTCTGATGCACGATTACAATACCTTTTCTTCTTACGGCAGTAAGTGCGAGAAAGTAAAAATCAATAAAAACATTAAATCCTTTTTTCCACCCCCATTTCCGTCTTCCTGAAGGCCTAATAAAATAGCCTGTCCAACATAAAATGTATTAACCCCTATGTTATTTTTCCTAGTTTACCAATCCCCGTCTCAGTACGGGGGAGTGGAGGCAAAACTAGGAGAAGAAAGATCCCACACCACTTACACCTGGCTGTAGAGTCCCAACTGGGACAGGCAGCTGAAGAGAGTATCAACCTCAGAAGCGTCGTCAATGAGCGCAACAATGGATGCTGTGGGCAGCAACAATGGACGCTGCCAAAATTGGACACATATTTGCTTATCAATTCCTGTTAAAATTGTTTTGTTTTTCAGTTAGCATTGCTGTGATTAAATGTTCTTATAAGTCTTGTTTATGGACCACTAATTCGTGTTTCGAATACATAAAATTATTTTTGACCGATCTCAAGATATTCTAAAATCATTCTTAAATATTATATTTTCTTTTAAATGATGACCTACAAGTACAACCAAACAAATCATAATTAGTCTCTTCATAAATAATTAAGAAATTAAACAGTTATAGATGCCCCGGAAAGCAGTAAGCCCGCTAAAACATTTCATTTTCGCTGCGAACTCTATTTCAAAATCTATTTTAATTTGCTACTTTAGTTATTGAAAAAGGTAAAATAATTTGGGAAGTAAATGAATGAATACTATTATAAATACGTATTACCTAATGCATATCTGCGTGTATATATATATATATATATATATATATATATATATATATATATATAAACTTGACTTTAAACTTGATTACAACATTTTATTGAACGTAGAGATATTCTAACATTAACGTTAAGTAAATAAAGGCCGGTATTACACTGTAAAAGATCTTTGTCAAAGATATTTTATAAAAGAAATATGACAGTGTAATAGCCAATATTTTATAAAAGATTTCTTTTATAAAATTTCTTGGATAAAATGTAGTCTCCGGCTTCCAAGTTTTATCATATTTGGTAACATGGCGTCCGATATAGGGGTATTGCTTTAACCAAAGTCATAATTGCTGAGTGGGAGTAATTAGAATGTTTATATAATACTGTCCATCCGAACTACAAAAGTAAAACCAAACGAATTAACGTTTGTAGGACACATTTTCCCGGGAAGTGGAAAATATGGTGTTTGGAAAATGCCCAGTTCAGGAAGATAATTTTTTTAAACTTCCCTATCAGAGGACTGAATTTCGAAAGAAGGAAGAACGACAAAGAAAATTGAATGTTTCCTCATCCATCCTCAAATAATTCTTCATTTCGAAGGTCTTTAATCAATGCTTCACAATATGCGACCTATAACCTCACCATGGCGTTGTTCTAAAGCCTCATCCTCAAACGTTTTCTTATTTACCTTTTGATACATTAGCATTAAACATAGATTAGTTATAATAAAACATAAAATAGCAAAACACAACTATTTGTGCGTAATTGATTGTAAATCGCGAGCAAACCTACATAAAATTTGGACGAAATGTAATACGCTCATCAAATTTCTTTGTCAAAGTTTTCTCATCAAAGTTCAAAGACTGCCACAAAGTTCTTTATCAAAGATATGTCATATAACTTTTATAGTGTAATACCGGCCAAAGCCGCCGTATGTTATCTTTCCCATTCATGTCGCCAACAATGAACTTCTCGGAAACACATCTCAAATATCCATAGTTGAATATTATAACAACAAAATATCAATTTTTTGTAATAAATGTTCCTTCAAAATTCCGGTATTTTCTGTTTTTCTTTCATGTTATATTTAAATACTATTATTAAGAGAGAAAACCTCATTGAGATAATTTCAATTAAATCAATGCAACTCGAAGAGCAAACGCTCGTGCGATTTGAAGAATAAAAGCTAGTTTCTTTCTGTACTCAGAATTCGTCTTGTATATGAGTTAGGGCACGGGGATACCAAAATTTAAGAAAACGTTCACAGAATACATTTCTCCCTACAGTACATTACACACAATTTTTAACTGTTTTTGACATTAAATGAAAAATACAGCGTCGTAATAGCGCCTTGTCCGTCCCGACAATCATCAGAATTCAAAAGAAATTCAGAATGACAGCTCGTCAAACGAAGCGGGGGAAATTCAAATTTGCTATTTCAAAAATTGTAAAATTATCTAAAGTACTTATATTTTTAAAAAATTGTACGTGATCTTTATTAAAGGACTGATTATTTGAAAGGAATATTTGAAGATCTGTTTTTGATGAACACATTTCATTAAGGAAACAAACTATCTTCAATACTTAAGTTGTAGGAAAACGCCGAAAAAAAATTGTTTTCTTGCATTTTTGGAAAAATTCAGTATATGAACGAAAATCATCTCCGCCATCGTCTTATAGCGTCCATTACGCTATCCGGCAATAAAATTTAACCAGAAAAGTTCATGCCATTTTTTAATTTTTGAAAATGTTTCAGGGGCTTCTTGTAGAGTACCATCCAAAAATAAAATATTGATTTGAAATTCAGGAGGGCTCGACATCAGCCAGATCGCTTGCGGAATATCAACTTTGGAGAAAATTGCCTGAACAGTTTAGCCGCTAGCATTGTTCACAGAAGAAAATACGTTTTACCATTAATCTTTTTTTTTTTTTTTTTGTATTTACTACCCACCAAACCTGGCTTCTGGCTACACCACATGCTAAAGGGATTTTATTCTATATTTATCAACTGAATTTATCTACTTTTCTTGACACCAGGGCCCGGAAACTACAGTTTTTTGTGTCGAAAATTAGCCGATTTCCTCCGTAGAATTACGTAACTTTTTACTTTCTCGCATACGCACTTACATACGGAGTAATATACGTAGTATAGAGAAAGTTATGTAATGCTCCGCGAAAAAAACGGCGAATTTTCGGCAGAAAAAATGTATTGCCGGGCCCTGAAAACAAATGAGTAGATAAATCCAGTTACTAAATTAAGAGAAAAAATCTCTAACACGTGATGTAACCATAATTCCTGTTTTGTAGGTCTTTGATGCCAAAACACCAATTGAAAGCAAAACGTCAATCTGTCTGCGTCTGTCCGTCTCTCCATCCATCTGTGAACACTACTAGCGCATAAAAAGATCGTACGATCTTTTCCATATTGAAGAATCCCTTGTCGATGTGATTCTAGTTGAAACTTTGAGATTTTAAAAATCATTCTTTAAAATTTGAGGGTACATTACATGAAGACGTCGGTCATTTTCAAAAGTTTATCAAAAACGACCCCAAATTTTTTCTTTAAATTTCTTCTAAGAATAGAGTAAAATACACTTATGAAGGCGACAAACGTCATATGTCCACTGTAAACTCTGAATTTTCGAAAATTGGAAAAGTTTGAACTTTTTCGGCGTTTTCCTACAACTCTAAAATTGAACACAGATTTTTCTTTCAAATCAAATTTGTTGTTTATAAATAATTCTTTCAATAAGGTCATATAATTTTTCTTGAAAATTACAGACAGACGAACAGGCACAAGAGCTGACACATCAACAGACACACGAACATACAGGCTTTTCGTCGTCGTTCGATTTTTCTGTATCAACGACCCACAAAACATTGGTTTCTGGCAACACGAGTTAAAGGATTTTTTTCTACATTTCACAACATTAGTTAACCCTTTTTACGTTACCAGGACCCGGCATTAACAGTTTCCCCATAGATTCTAACAATAATATTCGAATGTTGTTGAAATAATGCCTTTATTATGATTTTCCTATAGATTTGTTAAGAATACCAAGTAAAGAACAAAAGATTCCTTTCTTATTGTATTTCATTTCATATTGTTAATAAATCTCTTTTTAATATTTACTGATTATTTCACCTTTGGAATTGATTGAACATTTTCGTTGAATAGAAACAATGAAAAACAATTTTTTCTTCCTTTCTGGTAATTATGTAGTAGGAAGAAAAAGTATTGTAATCATGCGCCGGGAGACGGGGATTTTTCCACAAAAACCTCTAAATTCCGATCACTGGTCACGACAAAAGTAGATAAATTTTATTCTTGTATATAGTGAATTACTTCAATAAATTGTAGACAGAATCCATTTTTGTGGGTCCTTGTTACTAAAAAATCTATTTACGACAAAACGTCTGTTTGTCCGTCTGTAGTTAACACAAGCATCTAAACGCCGCACGTTCTTTTTTAGTCAAATCTGTGATACATGACTGTTTAAAATCATCTTTGTGAGAGACAAAAGTTATGAGTTTCTGTGGTATAGCAGGTAAGCGCACTGTTGGAGAAGCTTAGGCACGTAAGATCGAATCTCATCCACGGCGAATAATTTTTGCGGGTAGAAACAATTTTGCGGTTAATTGTATAGTTATAATCATTCGTATCCGTTATAAATATCACATAAATCATGTGTTTTGAGGAGCCACTACTTATTTTAGTGTGTCAAAGTCTTTAAGAATCACGTATAAATATGCCCCTATTGCGATTCTGGCTTCAGAACGTCTGCATGCGCGGCGGTGTTGAGCTCTAGCGTTATCGCAACTTTCATCTGTGACGTAATTCAACCTTGGCCATAATCGCCGAAAGATAAGACCGGGAACGACTTCCACAGAGGTTCTAAAGACCACGGATCCGGTTGAAAATATTTCTTAGTAAAATGAGCTATGTAGTTGCGTGGGTTGTAATCGTTTGAACTCTTATTGCGAATTTGATACCTTTGACACATGTAGAACATTCCTCTAATAAAAAATCTAAGTGCAATGAATATCACGTAACTATT